>JAWMAR010003562.1:0-76022 GCA_036785375.1 Leucoraja ocellata
TGAGCAAAAAGACTTAAGCCCATGAAATGCACTTAACATTTCTAAATAATTTATACCCTTAGTATTTAGTAGGTTAGCTTCTTGAATATTCCATCTCCCTCCACAGCTCGAGATGGTATCCGTCGCACCCCAACCAATTGCACTGGCATCTGTTTGTAATACCACAGACGGGTTGTCAATAACTATTGGGTTGGAGCCATACTTCACATTGTGTTCCCACCATTGTAATTCTTTTATAGCTTCAATTGTTAGCTCCATTGGCCTATCAAAATGGCCTCTGTTAATTTTGAGTGCTCTTATTTTGTCTCTCTGTAAATTTTGGTAATGTAATGGTCCAAATTGTATGGCAGGAAATGTAGCCACAATTTTTCCAATCATTCTGGCTACCCGTCTAATGGATGGTTTAACGGTATTAATAAGCTCTGTGCAATCCTTTTGTATTTCTGTGGCTTTCCCTAGTGGTAAAGTCACTAACATATCAATTGAGTTAATGGTGAACCCCAGGTAATCCATATTAGTTGATGGTGTTAATTTAGACTTAATTGGATGGATAATGAACCCCAGGTGTTCAAACAATTGCTTAGTGGCCACCACTGCCTGACATGCCAATTCATAAGTTTTCCCCACTATAAGAATATCATCCAAATATGCCATTACTCTATGATTTTGTTGTCGCAATAATGCCAAGGCTGGTTTAAGAATTTTTGTAAATAACCTGGGCGCTGACGTAAGCCCATTTGGCAAAGCCTTATACTGCCAAAGCTGTCCCATCCAATTAAATTTCAAAAACCTCCTGTGTCTATTTCTAATGGGTATTGTATAGTAAGCATCCTTAAGATCAATACTTGCCATAAAATAGCCTTTAGACACTAAGTCTATAGCAGTGCTAAACGTATCCATTTTAAAATGAACATATTGCACAAATTTGTTAAGTGTTGACAAATCAATAATAACACGACAACCCCCATCTTTCTTATTCCTAATAAATATGTTAGAGACAAACTCCTGTTTTTCAGGTTTAGTTTGTTCAATTACCCCTTGATTGAATAACCTTTTTATTTCTATGTGAGCTTTTGCTTGTTCTAATTTAGTAAGTATATATTTTCTGTCCGGTGTATGTTGTACTGGAGGGTTATGTTTGTGTAAGAACTCTATCAGATATCCCTTAATACTGCTAAGGATATATCTGTCCATAGTTATATTGCACCATGCTTCCAAATGAAGTTGCAATGCCCCTCCAACTTCCGTGCTCCCTACAACTTTTGGAGCCGCAGATTCACCTACCTCCATGGTTATCGGTGGTAATTTATTTATTTCCTTATTTTTATTCGTGGATGTGGAGGCCCTTGAAGTTGAGGTTGCGATGGCTGCTGATGTACTGGCTTCCGCATTTTCCACAGCGGACGTCCCGGGCCAAACCCTAAAAAAGGACGCTGCTGCTGCTGGGGGCTCCTCTCTCTCCAATTCCTGGTGGTATTATAGAGCCCACCCTTCTTTGGACGCCCATAGGGTTGGTATCTCTTCCCTAGGTACCCTTTGGCTGCCCTTATCAGCCCCAATGTCTTGGCCTCCTCATCCAACTCTTTGACCTGTTTAGACAAGTCTCCTCCAAATAGTAGGGTTTGGGGTTTTATATCCCTTTGCTTGCACAAAACAGCAAATTTAGGGTCTAGCACTGGCTGAATAGCTCCCTTTCTTAAATTGTTTAATTCCAATTGTACATTACACAATAATGCTAATGCATCCTTTTGGTCACTATTCATCTCCACTTTCTCGAACGAACGGGCCAAAGCTGTAATCCCCGCTGTGAGACTTTTGAGGGCATTTTGGACCTTAAGATCCTGATTCCTAATACCCCCCCCCCACATGCTTCCAAATACACCTATTTACACTGGCTACATGCAGCGCAGTACAATTCCCTGGTGGTAAGTGCCTTGCCAATACTTCAGCCATCGTATTAGCCTGCAACTGGTGTGTGGACATGTACTCGATACTTGCAGCCATCCTGTCCTCGAGGTTCTTGCCGGTCTGCTCCTGCTGGAAGTACTGTCCCACCATGTCCAGTAAGCTGTGTTCCTTCCCTTCAATGGGAGAAGACGGTTCCACCTCTTGCTCAGACTCTGAGCTGGTCAGACATTCGATATCCTCCTCAGAGGAGTCTGATATATCTTGCAGCCCTTTAAGGGAACCTGCTGTGGGGCTTACATTGTGCCCACTGTGGCTATCCTCCCTCCGACGGAGCCTGCCACTTTGGACAATTTCGTCCAGCAGCCGCTCCAGCCGACTTTCGCGCTCTCGGGCGCTAGTCGATCGCGGGTGCTTATCGGGCCGCTCCAACCGACTTCCGTGCACTCGGGCACTAGTCGCTCGCGGTTCCCGCAGCCGGTCCCCATGCCTCCCTGCACTGGTCGCTCCCGGCCGCCCAATATTCTCCTGCCGCCCTTCCCGGCCCCGGTACTCACGAGCACCTGTCGCCGGCGGCTGGATATCCATCCATTGGTAGCGGCTTTCCAGCTCCGTAGGGCTGGCCGCTCCTGGCTGCTCCATTTCCCGCAGCTGCTCGTCAGTTCTCCTGAACTGGTAAGTACTGTCTCCACCACCAGAATTAAGGTGATGGGACTTTTGTTTTGCCTTCCCGCCCGGCCGCGAAATCGATTTTTCCGGCGCGGGGTTCAAGTCGGGCACAGCTGGTTCCTCCATCGGTAACACCTATGGCATCGACTGCTGCTGCTGCAGGTCCCCGGCTCCTTCCCGACTTACTTGCTGCTCCTTTCTCACCGACTTCCTGCGAGGTGCTCTGTCCATTCCTACAACAAAGTTAGAAATGCAGAGTCACTTACCTGCCGTTCGTCGGCTTTTTACTCTCCCATTCACGGGGACGTCCTCCCCAGGTGTGACACGTCCATGCGTTGTTTGCGATATGGCACGCTGGCGCTGTGGGCGGGCTTCTTCATGGAGTCCCTCACGTGACTCCGAAGTAAAATTGAATGCTCTGATGTTTACTCGATGTATTCATTTTAAGCTACAATCAGCCTATATTTATGTTAGATACCCCTCATGGTGTCTTTGCAAATGAGGGCTATTAGCTTTAACCTAAAAGAACCCTAAAAGTGTTGTATTGTTTGAGTATCTGTTGTTTGTGTGTGTGTCTGTGTATACCTGTCAAACGTGTATCTGTAGATGTGTGGATGTATGTGTAGATGGATGGATGTGTGCATGTATGTGTGGATGTGTCAGATTCAGATTCAGATTCAAACGTTATTGTCATTGTGGAGTGTACAGTACAGAGACAACGAAATGCAGTTAGCATCTCACCCAGAAGAGCGAACATAGAATAATGGAACAGTAAAATATATTTATGTACATACCGTAGCAGTAGTACAATTTTTCTGGGGGAAGGAGTGTCCAGGGGGATGGGGTGACTGGCAATCACCAAGGTGCAGAGTTAAGATGCCGCAGTGAAGAAGCTGTTCCTGAACCTGCTAGTCCGGCAACGGAGAGAGCTATAGCGCCTTCCGGATGGGAGGAGGGTAAACATTCTGTGGCTGGGATGAGAGCAGTCCTTGACGACGCAGATATCGCTTGCGTCGTCAAGGAATACACGTGGGGGTCGACCGGTCGGCGGGACTCAGCGGTTGAGAAGCTTGAGAGGGAGCTGATGGACGCAGAGTCTCGCCTGGGTCAGGCTGGAGGTGACTCTTGCGAATGGGGTGTGTTTCATGAGAAGAAGGAAGCCTTGAGGAACCTGCAACTTGAGCGGTCCCGAGGCGCTTACGTGAGGGCGCGGGTCCAGATGCTGCACGATCTGGATCGAGCATCGCCCTTCTTTTTCTCTCTGGAGAAAGGGCGGGGAGCCCGCAAGCAGCTCGTGGAGCTGCTCGCTGATGATGGCTCCTCTGTCACAGATCCGGAGAGGATTAGTGCCTTGGTCAGGTCCTTTTATGGTTCCCTGTTCTCCGCAGGTGGAGTCAGCGGGGAAGCTCAGCAGGACCTGTGGGAGAGTCTACCGGTTATAGATAGGGAGGTGGCCGATCTTCTTGATGGCCCTTTATCTTTGGAGGAGTTGACTTGTGCACTGCATCAGCTCAGGAGGGGCAAGTCCCCCGGGCTGGATGGGCTGACGGTAGAGTTTGTAAGAGCCTTCTGGGGTATCCTGGGGGGTGATTACATGTTGGTTCGGGGGGAGAGCCTGGCGACAGGGGAGATGCCCCTTTCGTGGCGTCGAGCAGTGGTTGTCCTGCTGCCCAAGAAGGGGGAACTCCGCCTGCTGAAAAACTGGCGCCCGGTCTCTCTCCTATGCACAGAGTATAAAGTATTTGCACGGGCGATGGCAAATCGCCTGGGCTCTGTGCTGTCTCAGCTGATTCACCATGACCAGTCTTACACAGTCCCTGGTCGGTCCATTCAGGATAACATCCACCTGGTTAGGGACCTGATTCATCTAGCACAGGGAACTGTCAGTCAGCTGCGTTTCTGTCTCTTGATCAGGAGAAGGCTTTTGATAGGGTAGAGCATGAATACCTGTTCGGAACGTTGCAAGCGTTTGGATTTGGACCGCATTTTGTGGCCCGGGTCCGCCTCTTGTATGCCGCAGCGGAGTGCCTTGTGAAGGTTAATGGTGCGTTGTTGGTTCCCTTTCATTTTGGGAGGGGGGTCCGTCAGGGGTGCCCCATGTCAGGTCAGTTGTACTCGGTCTGTGTGGAGCCATTCCTGTGTCTTCTTCGGAGGAGGTTGACAGGCCACCCCAGGGGTGGAGTTGGTTCTTTCGGCCTATGCCGATGATGTACTCCTTATGTTCACCGATCCTGGTGACCTGCGGAGGATGCGTGATTGCCAGAAGATTTTCTCGGATGCATCTTCTGCCAGGATTAATTGGAGCAAGTGCTCTGGACTTTTAGTGGGTCAGTGGCAGGTGGACTCCCTGCCAGAGGAGATGGCAATGTTTGCGTGGAGCACCACGCACCTCCTCTATCTGGGGGTGTACCTGAGTCCCACTGAGGATGCTTGGCCGGCAAATTGGCAGGAGTTGGAGACGAAAGTGGTTGCCAGGCTGGGGCGCTGGTCAGGCCTGCTTGGAGTTCTTTCTTTTCAGGGGAGGGTGTTGGTCATAAACCAGCTGGTGGCCTCCATGTTATGGTACCGGCTGGCTACTCTTGTCCCACCTCCCACTTTTGTAAATGCTTTACAGAAGAAGCTGGTGGACTTCTTTTGGGGAAATAGGAAGCACTGGGTTTCCGCAGCTGTCCTGAGCCTCCCGTTAGAGGAGGGCGGCCAGTCCTTGGTATGCATGCGTACCCGGGTGGCGGCTCTCCGCCTCAGGACTCTGAGGAGGTATATGTATATAGAGAACCCCCCCAGATGGCACGTTTTGGCCACGTATTTTTTCCGACGGGGTCGTTGTCTAAGGGGGGTCTCGCGGCTCCCGGTGGCGAGCATCAGGCGACCCGCCCTAAGGGGCTTGCCTGTTTTCTACCGGGATGTGTTAAGAGTGAAGAATCTGGTTGTTTTCAGCCAGCGTATTGCTCCACGAGGGGAGGGGGATGTAGCGGCGGCGGGAGTGGCCGGTCCTCAACAAATCATGGCGGGTGTCGAGGAGAGGCGTGCGCCCAGAGTGGTTTTAAATGAGCTCTTACCCGCTCCGTCAGATCTGATCATTGGGCCTCGGTTCTGGGATATAACCCGGGCACCGGATCCACACAACCTGAGCCGCCTTTCGGAGATGATTAGCGTGCCGTTTCGTGACGCGAAGAGACGCTCACTGTATAGAATGTTCCTGCACATTCTGCACCTCCTTGCCTTCGTCTCCCGTCCCGACACACCATGGCGGACGGTGTTACCACCTGAAGGAGGGGAAGGTCCCCAGTGGGGATCCCTCTACAAGGGAGTTGTCCCCCTTTACGTGGGGGACCTGGGGTGGAGAGTGCTGCACAGAGCGGTGGCATGTAACAAACTTTTGAGTCGGTTCACGGACTCGTCCGCTGCCTGTATTTTTTGTGGCGAGGAAGAGACCGTGTTCCACATTTATATGGAGTGTGAGAGGCTACTGCCTCTGTATCAATATCTGAAGGGGTTGTTCCTAAAGTTCTGGTTACATTTTAGTCCTACGATTCTTGTGTTTGGACACAAGGCAGGGTGTGGGGAGAGCCAAGTGGGAGGATGGGACCTACCTGTCGGTCTACTCATGGGCCTGGCCAAGATGGCCATACGCGGATACAGGCAGCAGGTGATGGATGGTCAGGCAAGAGTCGGCTGCCTGCCCCTCTTTCGGGCCTACGTCCGTGCACGTGTGTCCCTGGAGAGGGAACATGCGGTGCTCACGGGGACTTTGGAGGTATTCCGTGGGCGCTGGTCACCGCGTGGGGTTGAGAGTATTGTGAATAATGATTGTAATGTTGTACTATAATGACACGATATAATGTAAGTCCGTTTTGTGTATGACTTGATCTGTTGTAGTATTTGATGTGTTGAATAAAGTCTTTGAAAAAAAAAAGAAAAAAAAAAGAGAGGAAGGAGGGAGAGAGAGCGAGGCAGGGAGAGGGCGGCTTCCAAAATGGCTTCTACATCATCATCTGGTGCTAAAAGCAGGAAGCAGCCGTTCAAACAGGTATACAAAGAGATGGCAATGAATACACTGTCAAGTAAGGTGCGTAGAAGACGTCAATTGGTAGCTAAGTTGTGCATTCTTGTACTCTTACATGGGTATGACCGCACATAAAAAACACTTTTTTCTAAGTTAAGGTTGGGGTTTAGCTACTGGCGTTGGGGTTTAGCGGCTGGCGTTGGGGTTTAGAGGCTGGCGTTGGTCTTTAGCTACTGGCGTTGGGGTTTAGCTACTGGCGTTGGGGTATAGCGGCTGGCGTTGGGGTTTAGAGGCTGGCATTGGGCTTTAGCTACTGGCGTTGTGCTTTAGCTACTGGCGTTTGGGTTTAGCGGTTGGCGTTGGGGTTTAGCGGTTGGCTTTGGTGTTTAGCTACTGGCGTTGGGGTTTAGCTACTGGCGTTGGGGTTTAGCTACTGGCGTTGGGGTTTAGCTACTGGCGTTGGGGTTTAACTACTGCTGTTGGGGTTTAGCTACTGGCGTTGGGGTTTAGCTACTGGTGTTGTGATTTAGCTACTGGCGTTGGGGTTTAGTGGCTGGCGTTGGGCTTTGGCTACTGGCGTTGTGCTTTAGCTACTGGCGTTTGGGTTTAGCGGTTGATTTAGCTACTGGCATTGGGGTTTAGCGGCTGGCGTTGGGGTTTAGCTACTGGCGTTGGGGTTTAGCTGCTGGCGTTGGAGTTTAGCTACTGGGTTGGGGTTTAGGTACTGACATTGGGGTTTAGCTACTGGCGTTAGGGTTTAGCTGCTGGCGTTGGGGTTTAGCGGCTGTCGTTGGGGTTTAGCGGCTGGCGTTGGGGTTTAGAGGCTGGCGTTGTGCTTTAGCTGCTGGCGTTTGGGTTTAGCGGTTGGCGTTGGGGTTTAGCTACTGGCATTGGGGTTTATCTACTGGCGTTGGTGTTTAGCTACTGGCGTTGGAGTTTAGCTACTGGCGTTGGGGTTTAGCTACTGGTGTTGTGATTTAGCTACTGGCGTTGGGGTTTAGCGGCTGGCGTAGGGGTTTAGCTACTGGCGTTGGGGTTTAGCTGCTGGCGTTGGGGTTTAGCTACTGGGTTGGGGTTTAGGTACTGGCATTAGGGTTTAGCTACTTGCGTTGGGGTTTAGCGGCTGGCGTTGGGGTTTAGCTACTGGCGTTGGGGTTTCGCTGCTGGCGTTGGGGTTTAGCTACTGGGTTGGGGTTTAGGTACTGGCATTGGGGTTTAGCTACTGGCGTTGGAATTTAGCTGCTGGCGTTGGGGTTTAGCGGCCGGCGTTGGGGTTTAGAGGCTGGCGTTGGGCTTTAGCTACTGTCATTGTGCTTTAGCTACTGGCGTTTGGGTTTAGCGGTTGGCGTTGGGGTTTAGCTACTGGCGTTGGGGGTTAGCTACTGGCGTTGGGGTTTAACTACTGGCATTGGTGTTTAGCTACTGGCATTGGGGTTTAGCTACTGGCGTTGGGGTTTAGCTTCTGGCATTGTGATTTAGCTACTGGCGTTGAGGTTTAGCTGCTGTTGGGGTTTAGCTACTGGCGTTGGGGTTTAGCGGCTGGCGTTGGGGTTTAGCGGCTTGCGTTGGGGTTTAGCTACTGGTGTTGGGGTTTAGCGGCTGGCGTTGGGGTTTAGCTGCTGGCGTTGGGGTTTAGCTGCTGGCGTTGGGGTTTAGCTACTGTCGGTGTTTATCTACTGGCGGTGCTTAGCTACTGGCGTTGGGGTTTAGCTACTGGCGTTGGGGTTTAGAGGCTGGCGTTCGGGTAGCGGCTGGCGTTGGGGTTTAACGGATGGCGTTGGGGTTTAGCTGCTGGCGTTGGGGTTTATCTACTGGCGTTGTGCTTTAGCTACTGGCGTTGGGGTTTAGCGGCTGGCGTTGGGGTTTAGCCACTGGCGTTGGGGTTTAGCTACTGGCGTTGAGGTTTAACTGCTTGCGGGGTTTAGCTACTGGTGTTGGGGTTTAACTACTTGTGTTGGTGTTTAGCTACTGGCATTGGGGTTTAACGACGCGTTGGGGTTTAGCTACGCGTTGGTGTTTAGCGGCTGGCGGGGTTTAGAGGCTGGCGCTTGGCTTTAGCTACTGGCGTTGGGGTGTAGCGGCTGGCGTTGGGGTTTATCCACTGGCGTTGGGGTTTAGCTACTGGCGTTGGGGTTTAGCTACTGCCGTCGGGGATTAGCTATGGCGTTGGGGTTTAGCTACTGACGTTTGGGTTTAGCAGTTGATTTAGCTACTGGCGTTGGGGTTTAGCGGCTGGCGTTGGGGTTTAGCTGGCGTTGGGGTTTAGCTGCTGGCGTTGGAGTTTAGCTACTGGGTTGGGGTTTAGGTACTGACATTGGGGTTTAGCTACTGGCGTGAGGGTTTAGCTGCTGGCGTTGGGGTTTAGCGGCTGGCGTTGGGGTTTAGAGACTGGCGTTGTGCTTTAGCTGCTGGCGTTTGGGTTTAGCGGTTGGCGTTGAGCTACTGGCATTGGGGTTTAGCTACTGGCGTTGGGGTTTAACTACTGGCATTGGTGTTTAGCTACTGGCGTTGGGGTTTAGCTACTGGCGTTGGGGTTTAGCTACTGGTGTTGTGATTTAGCTACTGGCGTTGGGGTTTAGCGGCTGGTATTGGGGTTTAGCTACTGTCGTTGGGGTTTAGCTGCTGGGGTTGGGGTTTAGCGGCTGGTGTTGGGGTTTAGAGGCTGGCGTTGGGCTTTAGCTACTGTCTGTGCTTTAGCTACTGGCGTTTGGGTTTAGCGGTTGGCGTTGGGGTTTAGCTACTGGCGTTGGGGTTTAGCTACTGGCGTTGGGGTTTAACTACTGGCATTGGTGTTTAGCTACTGGCATTGGGGTTTAGCTACTGGCGTTGGGGTTTAGCTACTGGCGTTGTGATTTAGCTACTGGCGTTGAGGTTTAGCTGCTGTTGGGGTTTAGCTACTGGCGTTGGGGGTTAGCGGCTGGCGTTGGGGTTTAGCTGCTGGCGTTGGGGTTTAGCTACTGGCGTTGGGGTTTAGCTGCTGGCATTCAGGTTTAGCGGCTGGCGTTGGGGTTTAGCGGCTGGCGTTGGGGTTTAGCGGCTGGCGTTGGGGTTTAGCGGCTGGCGTTGGGGTTTAGCGGCTGGCGTTGGGGTTTAGCTACTGGCGTTGGGGTTTAGAGGCTGGCATTCGGGTTTAGCGACTGGCGTTGGGGTTTAGCGGCTGGCGGTGTTTAGCTACTGGCGAGTTAGCTACTTGCGGGATTTAGCTACTGGCGTTGGGGTTTAGCTACTGGCGTTGGGGTTTAGAGGCTGGCATTCGGGTTTAGCTACTGGTGTTGGTGTTTAGCTACTGGCATTGGGGTTTAACGACGCGTTGGGGTTTAGCTACACGTTGGGGTTTAGCGGCTGGCGGGGTTTAGAGGCTGGCGTTGGGCTTTAGCTACTGGCGTTGGGGTTTAGCGGCTGGCGTTGGGGTTTAGCGGCTGGCGTTGGGGTTTACAGACTGGCGTTGTGCTTTATCTGCTGGCGTTTGGGTTTAGCGGTTGGCGTTGGGGTTTAGCTACTGGCATTGGGGTTTAGCTACTGGCGTTGGGGTTTAACTACTGGCATTGGTGTTTAGCTATTGGCGTTGGGGTTGAGCTACTGGCGTTGGGGTTTAGCCACTGGTGTTGGGGTTTTGCTACTGGGTTAGGGTTTAGGTACTGGCATTGGGGTTTAGCTACTGGCGTTGGGGTTTAGCTGCTGGGGTTGGGGTTTAGCGGCTGGCGTTGGGGTTTAGAGGCTGGCGTTGGGCTTTAGCTACTGTCGTTGTGCTTTAGCTACTGGCGTTGGGGTTTAGCTACTGGCGTTGGGGTTTAGCTCTGGCGTTGGGGTTTAACTACTGGCATTGGTGTTTAGCTACTGGCATTGGGGTTTAGCTACTGGCGTTGGGGTTTAGCTACTGGCGTTGTGATTTAGCTACTGGCGTTGAGGTTTAGCTGCTGTTGGGGTTTAGCTACTGGCGTTGGGGTTTAGCGGCTGGCGTTGGGGTTTAGCTACTGGCGTTGGGGTTTAGCTACTGGCGTTGGGGTTTAGCTGCTGGCGTTGGGGTTTAGCTACTGGCGTTGGGGTTTAGCTGCTGGCGTTCAGGTTTAGCGGCTGGCGTTGGGCTTTAGCGGCTGGCGTTGGGGTTTAGCGGCTGGCGTTGGGGTTTAGCTGGTGGCGTTGGGGTTTAGCTGCTCACGTTGGGGTTTAGAGGCTGGCATTCGGGTTTAGCGGCTGGCGTTGGGGTTTAACGGATGGCGTTGTGGTTTAGCTGCTGGCGTTGGGGTTTATCTACTGGCGTTGTGCTTTAGCTACTGGTGTTGGGGTTTAGCGGCTGGCGTTGGGGTTTAGCCACTGGCGTTGGTGTTTAGCTACTGGCGTTGAGGTTTAGCTACTTGCGGGGTTTAGCTACTGGTGTTGGGGTTTAACTACTGGTGTTGGTGTTTAGCTACTGGCATTGGGGTTTAACGGCGCGTTGGGGTTTAGCTACGCATTGGGGTTTAGCGGCTGGCGGGGTTTAGAGGCTGGCGTTGGGCTTTAGCTACTGGCGTTGGGGTTTAGCGGCTGGCGTTGGGATTTAGCTACTGGCATTGGTGTTTAGCTACTGGCGTTGGGGTTTTGCGGCTGGCTGGTGTTTAGCTACTGGCGTTGGGGTTTAACGACTGGCGTTGGGGTTTAGTTACTGGCGTTGGGGTTTAGCTACTGTCGTTGGGGTTTAGCTAGTGGCAGGGTTTAGCTACAGGCGTTGGGGTTTAGCTGCTGATGTTGGGGTTTAGCTGCTGGGGTTGGGGTTTTGCGACTGGCGTTGGGGTTTAGCTACTGGCGTTGGGGTTTAGCTACTGGCGTTGGGGTTTAGCTACTGGCGTTGTGATTTAGCTACTGGCGTTGAGGTTTAGCTGCTGTTGGGGTTTAGCTACTGGCGTTGGGGTTTAGCTACTGGCGTTGGGGTTTAGCTGCTGGCGTTGGGGTTTAGCCACTGGCGTTGGGGTCTAGCTGCTGGCGTTCAGGTTTAGCGGCTGGCGTTGGGGTTTAGCGGCTGGCGTTGGAGTTTAGCGGCTGGCGTTGGGGTTTAGCTGCTGGCGTTGGGGTTTAGCTGCTGGCGTTGGGGTTTAGAGGCTGGCATTCGGGTTTAGCTACTGGCGGGGTTTAGCGGCTGGCGTTGGGGTTTAGCCACTGGCGTTGGGGTTTAGCTACTGGCGTTGAGGTTTAGCTACTGGCGTTGGGGTTTAGCTACTGGCGTGAGGTTTTGCTACTGGCATTGGGGATTAGCGGCTGGCGTTGGGGATTAGCTTCTGGCGTTGGTGTTTAACTACTGGCGGGGTTTAGCTATTGCCGTTGGGGTTTAGCTACTGGCGTTGAGGTTTTGCTACTGGCGTTGGGGTTTAGCTGCTGGCGTTGGGGTTTAGCTACTGGCATTGGGGTTTAGCTACTGGTGTTGGGGTTTAGCTTCTGGCGTTGGGGCGTAGCGGCTGGAGTTGGGGTTTAGCGGCTATCGTTGGGGTTTAACGGTTGGCGTTTGGGTTTATTGGCTGGCGTTGGGGTTATGCTACTGCCGTTGGGGTTTAGCGGCTGGCGTTGGGGTTTAGCGGCTGGCTGGGTTTTAGAGGTTGGCGTTGGGCTTTAGCTACTGGCGTGCTTTAGCTACTGGCGTTGGGGTTTAGCTACTGTCGTTGGGGTTTAGCTGCTGGGGTTGGGGTTTAGCTGCTGGGGTTGGGGTTTAGCTGCTGATGTTGGGGTTTAGCTGCTGGGGTTGGGGTTTAGCGGCTGGCGTTGGGGTTTAGAGGCTGGCGTTGGGCTTTAGCTACTGTCGTTGAGCTTTAGCTACTGGCGTTTGGGTTTAGCGGTTGGCGTTGGGGTTTAGCTACTGGCGTTGGGGTTTAGCTACTGGCATTGGGGTTTAACTACTGGCATTGGTGTTTAGCTACTGGCATTGGGGCTTAGCTACTGGCGTTGGGGTTTAGCTACTTGCGGGGTTTCGCTACTGGTGTTGGGGTTTAACTACTGGTGTTGGTGTTTAGCTACTGGCATTGGGGTTTAATGACGCGTTGGGGTTTAGCTACGCGTTGGGGTTTAGCGGCTGGCGGGGTTTAGAGGCTGGCGTTGGGCTTTAGCTACTGGCTTTGGGGTTTAGCGGCTGGCGTTGGGGTTTAGCTACTGGTGTTGGTGTTTAGCTACTGGCGGTGTTTAGCTACTGGCGTTGGGGTTTAGCTGCTGGCGTTGGGGTTTAGCTACTGGCGTTGGGGTTTAGCTGCTGGCGTTCAGGTTTAGCGGCTGGCGTTGGGGTTTAGCGGCTGGCGTTGGGGTTTAGCGGCTGGCGTTGGGGTTTAGCTGCTGGCGTTGGGGTTTAGCTGCTGGCGTTGGGGTTTAGAGGCTGGCATTCGGGTTTAGCTACTGGCGGGGTTTAGCGGCTGGCGTTGGGGTTTAGCCACTGGCGTTGGGGTTTAGCTACTGGCGTTGAGGTTTAGCTACTTGCGGGGTTTAGCTACTGGTGTTGGGGTTTAACTACTGGTGTTGGTGTTTAGCTACTGGCATTGGGGTTTAACGACGCGTTGGGGTTTAGCTACGCGTTGGAGTTTAGCGGCTGGCGGGGTTTAGAGGCTGGCGTTGGGCTTTAGCTACTGGCGTTGGGGTTTAGCGGCTAGCGTTGGGGTTTTTCCACTGGCGTTGGGGTTTAGCTACTGGCGTTGGGGTTTAGCTACTGCCGTCGGGGATTAGCTATGGCGTTGGGGTTTAACTACTGGCATTGGTGTTTAGCTGCTGGCATTGGTGTTTAGCTACTGGCGTTGAGGATTTGCTACTGGCGTTGGGGTTTAGCTACTGGCGTTGGTGTTGAGCTACTGGCGGTGTTTAGCTACTGGCGTTGGGGTTTAGCTACTGGCGGGGTTTAGCTACTGGCGTTGGTGTTTAGCTACTGGCGTTGGGGTTTTGCGGCTGGCTCTGGTGTTTAGCTACTGGCGTTGGGGTTTAACGACTGGTGTTGGGGTTTAGCTACTGGCGTTGTGGTTTAGCGGCTGGCGCTTGGGTTTAGAGGTTGGCGTTGGGCTTTAGCTACTGGCGTTGTGCTTTAACTACTGGCGTTGGGGTTTAGCGGCTGGCGTTGGGGTTTAGCCACTGGCGTTGGGGTTTAGCTACTGGCGTTGAGGTTTAGCTATTTGGTGGGTTTAGCTACTGGTGTTGGGGTTTAACTACAGGTGTTGGTGTTTAGCTACTGGCATTGGGGTGTAACGACACGTTGGGGTTTAGCTACACGTTGGGGTTTAGCGGCTGGCGGGGTTTAGAGGCTGGCGTTGGGCTTTAGCTACTGGCGTTGGGGTTTAGCTACTGGCGTTGGGGTTTAGCTACTGCCGTCGGGGATTAGCTATGGCGTTGGGGTTTAACTACTGGCATTGGTGTTTAGCTGCTGGCATTGGTGTTTAGCTACTGGCGTTGAGGATTTGCTACTGGCGTTGGGGTTTAGCTACTGGCGTTGGGGTTTAGCTGCTGGCGTTGGGGTTTAGCTACTGGCGTTGGGGTTTAGCGGCTGTCATTGGGGTTTAGCTACTGGCGTTGGTGTTTAACTACTGGCGTTGGGGTTTAGCTACTGGCGTTGAGGTTTAGCTACTGGCGTTGGGGTTTAGCTACTGGCGTTGGGGTTTAGCTACTGGCATTGGGGTTTAGCTACTGGCGTTGGGGTTTAGCTACTGGCGTTGGGGTTTAGCGGCTGGCGTTGGGGTTTAGCTACCGGCGTTGGGGTTTATCTACCGGCGTTGGGGTTTAGCTACTGGCGTTGGGGTTTAGCTGCTGGCGTTGGGGTTTATTTACTGACGTTGGGGTTTAGCTACTGGCGTTGGGGTTTAGTTACTGGCGTTGGGGTTTAGCGGCTGGCGTTGGGGTTTAGCTGCTGGCGTTGGGGTTTAGCTGCTGGCGTTGGTGTTTAGCTACTGGCGTTGTGGTTTAGCTACTGGCGTTAGGGTTTAGCGGCTGGCGTTGGGGTTTAGCTACCGGCGTTGGGGTTTAGTTACTGGCGTTGGGGTTTAGCTACTGGCGTTGGGGTTTAACTACTGGTGTTGGGGTTTAGCTGCTGGCGTTGGGGTTTAGCTGCTGGCGTTGGGGTTTAGCTGCTGGCGTTGGGGTTTAGCTGCTGGCGTTGGTGTTTATCTACTGGCGTTGGGGTTTAGCGGCTGGCGTTGTGGTTTAGCTACCGGCGTTGGGGTTTAGCTTCTGCCGTTGGGGCTTAGCGGCTGGAGTTGGGGTTTAGCGGCTGTCGTTGGGGTTTAACGGTTGGCGTTTGGGTTTATTGGCTGGCGTTGGGGTTTAGCTACTGCCGTTGGGGTTTAGCGGCTGGCGTTGGGGTTTAGCGGCTGGCTGGGTTTTAGAGGTTGGCGTTGGGCTTTAGCTACTGGCGTTGTGCTTTAGCTACTGGCGTTGGGGTTTAGCTACTGTCGTTGGGGTTTAGCTAGTGGCGGGGTTTAGCTACAGGCGTTGGGGTTTAGCTGCTGATGTTGGGGTTTAGCTGCTGGGGTTCGGGTTTAGCGGCTGGCGTTGGGGTTTAGAGGCTGGCGTTGGGCTTTAGCTACTGTCGTTGTGCTTTAGCTACTGGCGTTTGGGTTTAGCGGTTGGCGTTGGGGTTTAGCTACTGGCGTTGGGGTTTAGCTACTGGCGTTGGGGTTTAGTTACTGCCGTTGGGGTTTAGCTACTGGCGTTGTGATTTAGCTACTGGCGTTGAGGTTTAGCTGCTGTTGGGGTTGAGCTACTGGCGTTGGGGTTTAGCTACTGGCGTTGGGGTTTAGCTGCTGGCGTTGGGGTTTAGCTACTGGCGTTGGGGTTTAGCTGCTGGCGTTCAGGTTTAGGGGCTGGCGTTGGGGATTAGCAGCTGGCGTTGGGGTTTAGCGGCTGGCGTTGGGGTTTAGCTGCTGGCGTTGGGGTTTAACTACTGGTGTTGGTGTTTAGCTACTGGCGTTGGGGTTTATCTACTGGCGTTGTTCTTTAGCGGCTGGCGTTGGGGTTTAGCGGCTGGCGTTGGGGTTTAGCCACTGGCGTTGGGGTTTAGCTACTGGCGTTGAGGTTTAGCTACTTGCGGGGTTTAGCTACTGGTGTTGGGGTTTAACTACTGGTGTTGGTGTTTAGCTACTGGCATTGGGGTTTAACGACGCGTTGGGGTATAGCTACGCGTTGGTGTTTAGCGGCTGGCGGGGTTTAGAGGCTGGCGTTGGGCTTTAGCTACTGGCGTTGGGGTTTAGCGGCTGGCGTTGGGGTTTTTCCACTGGCGTTGGGGTTTAGCTACTGGCGTTGGGGTTTAGCTACTGCCGTCGGGGATTAGCTATGGCGTTGGGGTTTAACTACTGGCATTGGTGTTTAGCTGCTGGCATTGGTGTTTAGCTACTGGCGTTGAGGATTTGCTACTGGCGTTGGGGTTTAGCTGCTGGCGTTGGGATTTAGCTACTGGCGTTGGGGTTTAGCTGCTGGCGTTGGGGTTTAGCTACTGGCGTTGGGGTTTAGCTGCTGGCGTTCAGGTTTAGCGGCTGGCGTTGGGGTTTAGCGGCTGGCGTTGGGGTTTAGCGGCTGGCGTTGGGGTTTAGCTGGTGGCGTTGGGGTTTAGCTGCTGGCGTTGGGGTTTAGAGGCTGGCATTCGGGTTTAGCGGCTGGCGTTGGGGTTTAACGGATGGCGTTGTGGTTTAGCTGCTGGCGTTGGGGTTTATCTACTGGCGTTGTGATTTAGCTACTGGTGTTGGGGTTTAGCGGCTGGCGTTGGGGTTTAGCCACTGGCGTTGGTGTTTAGCTACTGTCGTTGAGGTTTAGCTACTTGCGGGGTTTAGCTACTGGTGTTGGGGTTTAACTACTGGTGTTGGTGTTTAGCTACTGGCATTGGGGTTTAACGGCGCGTTGGGGTTTAGCTACGCGTTGGGGTTTAGCGGCTGGCGGGGTTTAGAGGATGGCGTTGGGCTTTAGCTACTGGCGTTGGGGTTTAGCGGCTGGCGTTGGGGTTTTTCCACTGGCGTTGGGGTTTAGCTACTGGCGGGGTTTAGCTGCTGGCTTTGGGATTTAGCTACTGGCTTTGGGGTTTAGCGGCTGGCATTGGGGTTTAGCTACTGGCGTTGGTGTTTAACTACTGGCGTTGGGGTTTAGCTACTGGCGTTGAGGTTTAGCTACTGGCGTTGGGGTTTAGCTACTGGCGTTGGGGTTTAGCTACTGGCGTTGGGGTTTAGCTACTGGTGTTGGGGTTTAGCTACTGGCGTTGGGGTTTAGCTACTGGCGTTGGGGTTTAGCGGCTGGCGTTCAGGTTTAGCGGCTGGCGTTGGGGTTTAGCGGCTGGCGTTGGGGTTTAGCGGCTGGCGTTGGGGTTTAGCTGCTGGCGTTGGGGTTTAGAGGCTGGCATTCGGGTTTAGCGGTTGGCGTTGGGGTTTAACGGATGGCGTTGGGGTTTAGCTGCTGGCGTTGGGGTTTATCTACTGGCGTTGTTCTTTAGCTACTGGCGGGGTTTAGCGGCTGGCGTTGGGGTTTAGCCACTGGCGTTAGGGTTTAGCTACTGGCGTTGAGGTTTAGCTACTTGCGGGGTTTAGCTACTGGTGTTGGGGTTTAACTACTGGTGTTGGTGTTTAGCTACTGGCATTGGGGTTTAACGACGCGTTGGGGTTTAGCTACGCGTTGGGGTTTAGCGGCTGGCGGGGTTTAGAGGCTGGCGTTGGGCTTTAGCTACTGGCGTTGGGGTTTAGCGGCTGGCGTTGGGGTTTTTCCACTGGCGTTGGGGTTTAGCTACTGGCGTTGCGGTTTAGCTACTGCCGTCGGGGATTAGCTATGGCGTTGGGGTTTAACTACTGGCATTGGTGTTTAGCTGCTGGCATTGGTGTTTAGCTACTGAGTTGAGGATTTGCTACTGGCGTTGGGGTTTAGCTGCTGGCGTTGGGATTTAGCTACTGGCGTTGGGGTTTAGCTACTGGCGTTGGTGTTTAGCTACTGGCGGTGTTTAGCTACTGGCGTTGGGGTTTAGCTACTGGCGGGGTTTAGCTACTGGCGTTGGTGTTTAGCTACTGGCGTTGGGGTTTTGCGGCTGGCCCTGGTGTTTAGCTACTGGCGTTGGGGTTTAACGACTGGTGTTGGGGTTTAGCTACTGGCGTTGTGGTTTAGCGGCTGGCGCTTGGGTTTAGAGGTTGGCGTTGGGCTTTAGCTACTGGCGTTGTGCTTTACCTACTGGCGTTGGGGTTTAGCGGCTGGCGTTGGGGTTTAGCCACTGGCGTTGGGGTTTAGCTACTGGCGTTGAGGTTTAGCTACTTGGTGGGTTTAGCTACTGGTGTTGGGGTTTAACTACAGGTGTTGGTGTTTAGCTATTGGCATTGGGGTTTAACGAAGCGTTGGGGTTTAGCTACGCGTTGGGCTTTAGCTACTGGCGTTGGGGTTTAGCGGCTGGCGTTGGGTTTAGCTACTGGCATTGGGGTTTAGCTACTGGCGTTGGGGTTTAGCTACTGATGTTGAGGTTTTGCAACTGCCGTTGGGGATTAGCGGCTGGCGTTGGGGATTAGCTTCTGGCGTTGGTGTTTAACTACTGGCGGGGTTTAGCTACTGGCGTTCGGGTTTAGCTACTGGCGTTGAGGTTTAGCTACAGGCGTTGGGGTTTAGCGGCTGGCGTTGGGGTTTAGCTACTGGCGTTGGTGTTTAACTACTGGCGTTGGGGTTTAGTTAGTGGCGTTAGGGTTTAGCTACTGTCGTTGGAGTTTAGCTACTGGCATTGGTGTTTAGCTACTGGCGTTGTGGTTTATTTACTGGCGTTGGGGTTTAGCTACTGCCGTTGGGGTTTAGCGGCTGGCGTTGGGGTTTAGCGGCTGGCGGGGTTTTAGAGGTTGGCGGGCTTTAGCTACTGGCGTTGTGCTTTAGCTACTGGCGTTGGGGTTTAGCTACTGTCGTTGGGCTTTAGCTAGTGGCGGGGTTTAGCTACAGGCGTTGGGGTTTAGCTGCTGACGTTGGGGTTTAGTTAGTGGCGTTGGGCTTTAGCTACTGGCGTTGGGGTTTAGTTAGTGGCGTTAGGGTTTAGCTACTGTCGTTGGAGTTTAGCTACTGGCATTGGTGTTTAGCTACTGGCGTTGTGGTTTATTTACTGGCGTTGGGGTTTAGCTACTGGCGTTGGGGTTTAGTTACTGGCGTTGGGGTTTAGCGGCTGGCGTTGCGGTTTAGCTGCTGGCGTTGTTGTTTAGCTGCTGGCGTTGGTGTTTAGCTACTGACGTTGGGGTTTAGCTACTGGCGTTGGGGTTTAGTTACTGGCGTTGGGGTTTAGCGGCTGGCGTTGGGGTTTAGCTGCTGGCGTTGGTGTTTAGCTGCTGGCGTTGGTGTCTAGCTACTGGCGTTGTGGTTTAGCTGCTGGTGTTGGGGTTTAACTACTGGTGTTGGGGTTTAGCTGCTGGCGTTGGGGTTTAGCTGCTGGCGTTGGGGTTTAGCTGCTGGCGTTGGGGTTTAGCTGCTGGCGTAGCGCTTTAGAGGCTGGCGTTGGGCTTTAGCTACAGGTGTTGTGCTTTGGCTACTGGCGTTGGGGTTTAGTGGCTGGCGTTGGGGTTTAGCTACTGGCGTTGGGGTTTAACTACTGGTGTTGGGGTTTAGCTACTGGCGTTGCGGTTTAGCTACTGGCGTTGGGGATTAGCTACTGGCGTTGTGGTTTAACTACTGGCGTTGGGGATTAGCTAGTGGCGTTGTGGTTTAGCTACTGGCATTGGGGTTTAGCGGCTGGCGTTGTGGTTTAGCGGCTGGCATTGGGGTTTAGCGGCTGGCGTTGGGGTTTAGCGGCTGGCTTTGGGGTTTAGAGTTTGGCGTTGGGCTTTAGCTAATGGCGTTGGGGTTTAGCTACTGGCGTGCTTTAGCTACTGGCGTTGGGGTTTAGCTACTGTCGTTGGGGTTTAGCTACTGGCGTTGGGGTTTAGCTACTGGCGTTGGGGTTTAGCTACTGGCGTTGGGGTTTAGCTACTGGCGTTGGGGTTTAGCTACTGGCGTTGGGGTTTAGCTACTGGCGTTGGGGTTTAGCTACTGTTGTTGGGCTTTAGCTACTGGCGTTGGGGTTTATCTACTGGCGTTGGGGTTTAGTTACTGGCGTTGGGGTTTAGCTACTGGCGGAGTTTAGCTACTGGCGTTGCCGTCTAGCTACTGGCGTTGCCGTTTAGCGGTTGACGTTGGGGTTTCGCGGCTGGTGTTGGGTCTCAGCGGTTGCTGTTGGGGTTTAGGGGCTTGAGGTACAGAGGCTGGCATTGTGGTTAAGCGGGTAGTGTTGGGGGTTCACAGTGAACGTTGGGGATTAGCGGCTGGCGTTGGGGTTTAGCGATTGCCGTTGGGGTTTCGCGGTATGCATTGCGGTTTAGCAGCTGGCGTTGGGGTTTAACGGCACGAATGACGGGCCCTGCACAGCAGCAGCAGTGGCACCCACAGCTGCTTCACCTCCTTCTCCTGCTCTCACACCCCGCCCACGCTGCTTTCAAAACAAACCCTCCTGCACGCTGAGGCCGGAAGGAGGGAGGGAGTGGGAGGCCTCCTTCCGCCGTCTGAAGCAGCTGCACGACAGACCCTTTGGCAATAGGATCTTTGAGCTGCAATGCTCGGCCCCGCACCTTGCTGTTGACTGGCGGAGGAGGGGAGGTGGTGGCGAGGAGATCACAACCGCCTCCCCCTTTGGCGGCAGCACTTGGCGGTGGACTCAGATGGCTAAGGCAGCCGGGCGATGTTGTCCGATTAGTGCTGACCTTCCTTCCTCCCCACCTCACCCCCCCCTCTCTGTCTCTAGTACGTTCCCTTCAACCTCCTTATCCTGAGACCCCCTACTCTCCATCCTGCACTGATCCCCATTCCCGCCTCAATGACATCGCCTGTGCTTCCCCTCCCCATCTACACACCCCCCCTCCTCATCTATTCACCCTGCGCTGATCACTCTATCCACCTCACATTAATTTTCCTGCCACCCCACTATCCATCCTACACTGGTCCCTCTATTCATCCTGTACTCACCCCCCTTCGCATCCATCCTGTACTGCACCACCCATTCATCCTGCACTGCTCCCCCATTCATCCTGTACTGAGCCCCCCATTCATCCTGTACTGATCCACCACATTCATCCTATACTGATCCCCTATTCATCGTGTACTGAATCTCCATTCTTCCTGTACTGATCCCCCATTCGTCCTGTACTGATATCCCATTCATCCTGTACTGAGCCCCCCATTCATCCTGTACTGATCCACCACATTCATCCTATACTGATCCCCTATTCATCCTGTACTGAACCCCCCATTCATCCCGTACTGAACGCCTATTCAACACCAATGACATCCCCCGTGCTCTCCTCTCACAATTTTACGTACTCCAAACAACACCTATTAATTTACCCGCCTCAACCCATCCAGTCCGCACCGATTGCTTTCTCAACCTGATCAAGAAAACTTGATTCAAACACTTGTCTCAACTTAACACTTCTTTATTACAGCGCTGTGACAATTCTCGGAACCCTCCAGCACAAAGTTAACAGCTCTGGGAGAGGTCCAGTGAACGTGACTCCGATACAAAATTAAGACATTATATAGGTATTAGACAATTATGGTACAGAAGGTGTGGCAAACTATTAACCACTCATTATGGTTTACAATACATTTGCTTATTTGCATTAACCAATCAACTAAGTCCTTCCAGTGATTTACAACAGATGTAGTCACATGACTCTCCCTTTCCTGGCCTCTTCACAACCCTTGTTTGCCTTGCTGTTTGTTTATACCCTCTTTGTTCAAAATCATTTTATTTCAACAAAGTAAAAGCACAGAAAAATAGAATCTATTGTCAGAGACCATCTGTCAACATATAAAAGACGCATAATACAGCAATCACACAATACATACACACTAAACACATGCTCTCACTTTTGGAAAAGAATGTAAACAAACAAAGTCTAATATTACAATCCTAATTAAAACACAATACACTTCACAAATAATTTCCCTACAACTACATAGTCAAAATACAGTTTCCTATTATATTTTGTATTGTATTGTATATTGTATTGTATATTGTATTGTATCTCTCTCCCAGTCCGTATCCGACCTCTCTGCCCTGGGTCTCCTCCATGGCCAGAGCGAGCAACACCGGAAATTGGAGGAACACCACCTCATATTCCGCTGAGGGAGTCTGCATCCTGGGGGCATGAACATTGAATTCTACCAATTTTGTTAGCCCTTGCTGTCTCCTCCCCTTCCTCAGCCCTCGGGCTGTCTCCTCCCATCCCTCAGCCTTCGGGCTCCTCCGCCTCCTTTTTCCTTTCTTCTCCCCGCCCCCCCCCCCCCCCCACCTGAAGAAGGGTTTCGGCCTGAAACGTTGACTACTTCGCTCCATAGATGTTGCTGCACCCGCTGAGTTTCCCCAGCATTTTTGTGTACCTTCAATTTTCCAGCATCTGCAGTTCCTTCTTAAATACCTATTGTATGACTCACACCTGGTGTAAAGGTGTAAGCATCTTTAATTGTCATTCCAGTATCAGAAATGCAGTACATTACACATTCAGTCTGCTGCAACTACTGAATACAGTAAGCGAGTTCTTACACTATAACGCATGCACCAGGCAGAGTTATCATTACTAAGCATTCTGATTGGCTAACATGCAATAGCCAATCTACATCTCCTTATCATCTAGTAGAAATGAAAAGCAACTAAGGCACTTTAAACAATAACCTGAGGGAATATAGTGAGGTCAAACAAAATCACCGTATCCGGTGGGTGGCCTACTGACCCTCCCAGTCCTTATATGGTAGGGGGCTGTCTCATCACCCTTTCCCTCCGAACAGATGGGGAGTGAGGTTGGTAATGCCGCAGGTGACCCGATGGGCCTGTGGGGAGAGACCGCCATGGGGGAACCGGGGGTAGACGGACGAGGGGAGCCCTGGGTACCGGATGCAACAGGAGATGCAGGGGCAGACCGACGCAGGGAGTGTGTGGGTTTGGCCGCAACAGTGACGGAACGCCTGCAACAGGCGTCGGTGTAAACACGAGCGGTGGGGCATCAGGACCCACAGGCACTGGACGAGGTTCCTTCACTGGAAGGAGGTGTTGAGGGTGTGTGAGTGTGGGGGTGGTGCTGTTGTGTTGAGGTCAGGGTCAGGGTGGTGCTGCTGTTGTCAGGGTATTGGTGGTGTGAGGGTCAGGGTGGTGGAGGTATAGGAGGTGGTAAGGGTATGGGAGTGTGAAGGAGTGGGAGGGTGTGTGAAGGTGCTGCTGTTTTGGGATCAGGAGGGGTCAATAGACAATAGGTGCAGGAATAGGCGATTCGGCCCTTTGAGCCAGAACTACCATTCACTGTGATTGTGGCTGATCATCCACAGTCAGTACTCTGTTCTCCCCATATCCTGGACTCCGCTATCTTTAAGACCTCTAGCTAACTCTCTCTTGAAAGCCTCCAGAAATTGGCCTCCACTGCATTCTGGGGCAGAGAATTCCACAGATTCACAAGTCCGTGTGAAAATGTTTTTCCTCATCTCCGTTCCAAGTGGCTTACCCCTTATTCTTAAATTGTGGCCCCTGGTTAACGACTCTTCCAACAACGGGAACATGTTTCTTGCCTCTAGCATGTCCAAACCCTTAATAATCTTAAGGGCCTGTCCCACTTGGACGACCTAATCCACGAGTTTAGAAGACCCTAGACGAGTTGATTAAAATGTCACGGTTGTGTTGACTCGCTGAAGTAAAAGACCTCCTACGCCCATGTGTACGACCTCCTACAACTATGTCTATGACCTGCTACGACTATGTCTATGACCTTCTATGACCCCACTCGACCTCAGTCTTCCACACCTAAGACCAACTACGACTAGCTATGAGTGGAAAATGATCACATGATAAAATTATGTCATGTTTGCATATTTTTTCTTGGGCCAGTTACGGACCTACGACTATCTACGACCACCTACGACTGCCATCACGACCTACGTTCGACCTGCCTATAAGTAAATATTATTAATTTTTTCCATACCGACCTTTTTTTAACTCATGGGCGTTTTTTAATCATGCTGGAAAAAACACCACGACCTACCTGAGGCCACAAGTACGCATAGACCACTCACGAGCATGAGGAAGAGTTACGAAGACCTCCTACGATAATGCGGCAAGTATGAGTCAAGGGCAAACTCGGCAGAGGTCGCCAATTAGGTCGTGAAAGTGGGACAGGGCTTTATATGTTTCAATAAGATCTCCTCTCGTCCTAAATTCCAGAGTATGCAAACCCAGATGCTCCATTCTATCAACATATGCTATCCCAGGAATTAACCTGGTGAACCTACGCCACACTCCCTCAATAGCAAGTATGTCCTTACTTAAATTTGGAGACCAAAACTGCACATATTACTCCAGGTGTGGTCTCACTAGTACAGCTGCAGAAGAACCTCTTTGCTCCTATACTCAACTTCTCTTGTTATGAAGGCTGTCATGGTATTCGCTTTCTTCACTGCCTGCTCTAATTACATACTTACTTTCAGTGACTGATGAACAAGGACCCCCAGGTCTAGTTGTACTTCCCTTTTTCCAAACTTGACACCATTTAGATAATAATCGTCATTTCCGTTTTTGCTACCAAAGTGGATAACCTCTCATTCATCCACATTAAACTGTATCTGCCATGCATCTGCCACTCACCCAACCTGTCCAAGTCACCCTGCATTCTCATAGCATCCGCCTCACCGTTCACACTGCCACCCAGCTTTCTGTCATCTGTAAATTTGCTAATGTTACTTTTAATCCCTTCGTCTGAATCGTTAATGCATATAGTAAATAGCTGCGGTCCCAGCACCGAGCCTTGCGGTATCCCACTAGTCACTGCCTGCCATTCTGAAAGGGACCTGTTAGCCCTACTCTTTCCGTCTGCCAACCAATTTTCTATCCATGTCAGTACCCTGCCCCCAATACCATGCGCTCTAACTTTACCCACTAATCTCCTATGTGGGACCTTATTTAATGCTTTCTGAAAGTCCAGGTACACTACACCCACTGGCTCTCCCTTGTCCATTTTCCTAGTTACACCCTCAAGGAACTCAAACCGATCCGGCTACTGCTATGCAAAAGCTATTTCATCTTTTATAGTCAGAGTGAGGATATTGTGTGGAGGTGGGGATCAGGGAGGGGAGGTGAGGGTGGTGCAGGTTGGAACATGGTGGTGGTGCCCCAGTTGTCACGGTTCCTGTCTCCACCCCCGGGGGGTTGGAACCGCGACACAAACTAACACTCTAGAATGTAGCATTTTGAACGATGCAGACAATGAGCAGCGGCACCGGGGGGCGGGACATGGACACAGACACAGACAGACGGCGTTGGAGGAGGTTGTGTCTGGTGTCAGCTCAGCTATACCCTACCCCCATCTACCATCATCTATTATACTATACTATAGGTGCGGCGGGGTCAAGCGGTGACCAGAAGGGGAGTGGGTGAAGTGGCCACGCTCCCGCTCCTTGTTCCTGGCGCCGCGGCGAAGCTTCTGCTGCTCGGACCCCGCTGGGACCATCACTCGGTGAGTCTGTCTGTCTGTCTGGCTGTCTGTCTGTCTGTCTGTCTGTCTGTCTGTCTGTCTGTCTGTCTGTCGTGTCGGTCCCTGGCCCCACACAGGTGACCGCTCCTCCCGGTGCCGGGGGCCCTGCGGACGGGGACGGCTCCCAGCCTCACCCCCTTGACTGCCTCCCCTTAAACTCCGACCCACGACTAGGGTAGAGGTGAGGAGTAGGGGAAGCAAGCAGGGAGAGGGGTTATGGAGGGAGGAAGGGAGTGACTGAGGGAGTGAGAGGTGATTGAGGGATGAGGAGAAGGGAAAGAAGAGGGAAGGTGATGATGCCTGGTGTGGGCCGAGCCTCGGGGCTGTAGCCGGGTCCGGGCTTTGGCCGCGGACTGGGCCCTGAGCGCGGTTCCGAGCCCTGGGCTGGGGTTTGAGCCGGTGTAGGGTCCGGGGGCTGCTGCTCCGGGCCCGCGGGGAGAGAGAGGAGCGGGACCTGGGGCAAGGACTAGGCCGCAGCCTCATCCTCTCCCTCTCCCAGACCGCAGCCTCAGCCTCTCCCTCCCATGGCTCCAGACCTGTCTACACGTGACACCTGTATGGTCATGAATAGTCATCCAAAGAGTCGTACCTTTTCCTGGTCCCCGCTGGATCTTCAACGTGTTGAACATTTTTGGTGACCTGCTGCGACTATTACGGGTGCCGGCAGTCGCCAAAAACTTTGTGTAAATGGGACGCCCTTTGGACTGTTGAGGAAGCCTTGTTTATGGGCTCACAGTCAGGTGGGCGCTGTAAAGCTCCACTTGGTTCCAGTTGGATTGTCTGGTCCCTGTATTGTCTCCCCAACATCAGTCTGGAGAAGGATCTCGACAGGAAACATCACCCATTCCTTCGCTCCAGCGATGATGCCAGTCCCGCTGAGTTTCTCCAGCATTTTGTGTCCATCTTTGGTGTAAAGCAACATTTGCAGTTCCTTGCTACACAAGCCATTTGGGCAGGCCGGTGGGGGTGAGTAGGAGGGGTTGGGGGAGACATGTAAAATCACAAAGGATAGTGACTGAGGAGAAGTCGTGAGTATGGACGACAAGGTCACTGTGTTGATGGTGCAGGTTTAAAAGGGTGGCACAGTGTAGAGTTGCTGCCTTACAGCACTTGCAGCGTCAGAGACCAGGCTTCGATCCCGACTACAGGTGCTGTATTTAGCAATGTTACAAAATTTTGAGATTTAAAAAATCAAGTCTGAAATTTATCCCATCAGATAAAGCATAACAATAAGTTTAATTTGACACCTAATTCACTTTCATATCTCAAGTAATAAAAAAGTTATGGCCATTTTCGTACTCGGAAATTAGCATCTTGATTTTCTATGGACATAACAAAAAAGCTGTGATCGTGTGCGGTCAAAAGCCCATAACCTTCTTAACAATTAAGAGAACTGAATGAAATTTTCAGTTATCATAGATTGAAGCATTCTGAAACAAATATAAAATAATCTTACTTGGATGACCTGAAATTAAAGCATATAATTAGTTAGTTACCCAATTGTAGCTAATTTCAAACTTCAATTACTAGATCTAAACATCTATCCATTTCTTAATAAATGATTAACATTTTTAAATAGCCCAAGTGTCCAAATAATATTCATAAATAATTCACAATAAAACATGATTTTTACATCTCATTTACATCAATTTATAGGGCAAATGGAAGGAATTTAGTGTTCAATTGCTGTAAATTAAAGTCAATTTAAATCGGCTTTCTAGTGGGTTCCTGTGGAACGCGCTGGTTTAGAACGTTCACATTGCGCTGGATTTGTGCCCTCAATTGCCCAGAAAAATACTGCGGGATATAAAGAGCCCAAAATGAACTATTCGCTATAGAAAACTTTAATAACAGGTGTGGACAAACATAGAAACATAGAAATTAGGTGCATGAGTAGGCCATTCGGCCCTTCGAGCCTGCACCGCCATTTAATATGATCATGGCTGATCATCCAACTCAGTATCCCGTACCTGCCTGGACAGGGGGGTGAGTTGAGGGTGTGGGGGGTGGGGGTGTGTGGAGGATGTTGGATGGGTGTGGGGTGGGGGGGTGAGTGGAGGATGTTGGGGGTGGGGGGGGAGGGTGAGTGGAGGGTGTTGGGGGGTGCGGGGGTGTGTGGAGGATGTTGGGTGGGTGTGGGGGGGGGGGTGCGGGGGTGTGTGGAGGATGTTGGGTGGGGGTGGGGGTGGGGGGGAGTGGAGGATGTTGGGGGTGGGGGTGAACACCCCATTGCTGGGGCAGGGTGAGGTTGAGTGGGCTATTACAAGGTGTCGGGACATGGGGTTGGTCTATGTGCTGTTACTGGGAAGGGGGTGAGGAACATGTAAGCGGACTGACGGTGAGGCGGGTAAATGGAGTGGATGGGGTGTGAGGGTCCGTTACTGGGGCAGGTGAGGGGCTGTTAGTGGGGTGGGCTGTGGGTGGGTGAGTGGGCTGTGGACTGGCACTGGGCAGGAGCTGAACGTGTTGTACAGGATTGTAGATTTCCCAAATGCTGGGTTACATCAGGGGGACAGCTGTTATTTGGGGCAGCTAATCACCATTCATTCACATACATCCACACACACATATGTACACACAAAAAAACAAACACATAAAATAGGGTGCTGCCATTTGATGACACAAACTCCCCCTGCATAGCGCCTGTTCACCAAGGTGTGGAAAGTGATGCAGCTTCTGCTAAAGAGCATCGTTCCATTGCAATCTCCAGCTTGTATCAGCAGCAACACCCTGTGTATCCATCCACTTTAAATCATTAATGTATCCACTTCCTGCAGCGTTTTGGAGAGAATATTCTGCATCCTGTCAGTATTGAATCTGTGACCTTTGTTTATTGATCCCTCAATAGCAAAACCTTTCTCGTGTAGAACCCTGCTACAATCTTTAACATTTGATAGGTCATCTTTTTTACCTTCCCTGTTTTGAGAGGACTCCTAACTTTTCCAAATTACTCTTTACTGTAATTCTAGACTGTCTAAATCAATTCTTCGGCTTGAAGTCTGAAGAAGGGTCTCAACCCCAAATGTCACCCATCCATTTTCAGACAGAAATGCTGCCTGACCCGCTGACTTACTCCAGAACTTTGTGTCTATCTTATGGCTTTTGCTATCTTTCCTTTAGTTCAGTTTGGAGATGCAGCGTGGAAACAGGCCCTTCGGCCCACCGAGTCGGCACCAATCAGCGATCCCCACACACTAACAATTGAGCCGTGGGCCAATCAGTTGCATGGTGCTTTTGTGAACAGCAGCACAAACATTGGGCCACATGGCCCTTTGAACATTGTAAACCTTGAGAGAGAAATTTGCGTTGTTGACATCTTACTCTTCTTTCCCACCCCCCAGGTTTGGCTTACCTTGAATTGTTCTCTCCCTTTGCCAAGCTGTGGGGCTGGATCTCGCTGCTGTCTCCAGGTACCTGCATTACTAATCTTCCCTCTTCTGTGGTCCATGGCCCCAAAACTCTGCTCCAGTCAACCAGTGCCCTGCTGATACTGGACCCAGTGGGGAGGTACAGCCCGCTGCTCTCTCCTTAAACTCCCAGGGTTTGCACAAGGCCTGGTCCCCAGTGCTGTGTTGTTGGTGCAGCCTAGGACCACAGTCAGTGCGGGAGGAAGCCGCCTTCCAGCTTGGTACTCCAGTGTGTTCCCTCAGCCTGACTGGGTCACTCACTGAGATGAGTGGTGAGTTGCCCAGAGGACCATAGAGTCAAGAGACGACTGACAGTCAATGCTTGGTTACTCGATCCCGACTGAAGTTATGTTGTAACACCTAAGGGTTTGTGTTCCAGGGTCACTGGGGCGATGAAAGAATAGGGTCTCCTTTAGATTTCCCCAGCTGTGTGGCACCGAGGATGCTTTTGAAATGTAGTGTGAGGTGGTGGCTCGTGGCCAAGCTCGCACACAGCATTGTGGTGATGAGTAGATGCCCATGTTCAATAAATCTAGATTTCTCTAACTTCAAGTAACCCTCTCTCTCCGTCCATCACCCTCCTTAGTCGTTGTACTAGTTTCACTGTCGTCCTGGTGAGTTTCATTGCATGTATCATTCGTTAACACCGAGCCCACAGTCAACCAACAATGGACCCTTTCCTTCATCATCGTAACTTTTTTGCATATCTTTCATTCATTTGTCCCATATCTCTCTACATCACCGTCTATATCACTTGTTTCACTTTCCCCTGATTCTCAATATAAAGAAGGGTCTCGACCCGAAACGTGGATTGACACCTGGAAGTATGATGTTGTGGCGATCAGTGAAACATGGTTGCAGGAGTGCTGTGATTGGAAACTAAATATTCCAGGATTTCGTTGCTTCAGGTGTGATAGAATTGGAGGGGCAAGAGGTGGAGGTGTTGCATTGCTTATCAGGGAAGATATTACAGCAGTGCTTTGGCAGGATAGATTAGAGGGCTCGTCTAGGGAGGCTATTTGGGTGGAACTGAGAAATGGGAAAGGGGTCGCAACACTTATAGAGGTGTATTATAGACCGCCAAATGGGGAGCGAGAATTGAAAGAGCAAATATGTAAGGAGTAGTAAGCACAAGGTAGTGAATGTGGGAGATTTCAATTTTCCACACGTAGACTGGGAAACACATTCTGTAAATGGGCTGAATGGGTTGGAGTTTGTAAAATGTGTGCAGGATAGTTTTTTGCAGCAATACATAGAAGTCCCTACCAGAGAAGGGGCGGTGCTGGACCTCCTGTTAGGAAATGAGACGGGTCAGGTGGCAGAGGTATGCGTTCGGGAACATTTAAAAATAAATTGGATAGTTATATGGACGGGAAGGCAATGGAAGGTTATGGTCTGAGCGCAGGTATATGGGACTAGGGGAGAATATGTGTTCGGCACGGACTAGAAGGGTTGAGATGGCCTGTTTCCGTGCTGTAAATTGTTATATGGTTATATGGTTAACAGTTCGGGACCAGTGATCACAAAACCATTAGTTTCAATATAATTATGGAGAGGGTCAGAACTGGACCTAGGGTTGAGATTTTTGATTGGAGAAAGGCTAACTTTGAGGAGATGCGAAAGGATTTAAAAGGAGTAAATTGGGACAGTTTGTTTTATGGGAAAGATCTGGAAGAGAAATGGAGTACATTTAATGGTGACATTTTCAGAGTACAGAATCTTTATGTCCCTGTTCGGTTGAAAGGAAATAGTAAAAATTGGAAAGAGCCATGGTTTTCAAGGGAAATTGGATATTTGGTTCGGGAGAGAGATCTACAATAATTATAGGCAGCATGGAGTAAATGAGGTGCCTGAGGAGTATAAAGAATGTAAAAAGAATCTTAAGAAATAAATTAGAAAAGCTAAAAGAAGATATGAGGTAGCTTTGGCCAGTAAGGTGAAAGTAAATCCAAAGGGTTTCTACAGCTATATTAATAGCAAAAGGATAACAAGGGATAAAATTGGTCCATTAGAAAGTCAGAGTGGACAGCTATCTGCAGAGCCAAAAGAGGTGGGGGAGATATTGAACAATTTATTTTCTTCGGTATTCATCAAGGAGAAGGATATTGAATTATGTGAGGTAAGGGAAACAAGTAGAGTAGCTATGGAAACTATGAGATTCAAAGAGGAAGTACTGACACTTTTGAGAAATATAAAAGTGGAAAAGTCTCCAGGTCCGGACAGGATATTCCCTAGGACATTGAGGGAAGTTAGTGTAGAAATAGCAGGGGCTATGACAGAAATATTTCAAATGTCATTAGAAACAGGAATAGTACCGGAGGATTGGCGTACTGCGCATGTTGTTCCATTGTTTAAAAAGGGGTCTAAGAGTAAACCTAGCAATTATAGACCTGTTAGTTTGACGTCAGTGGTGGGCAAATTAATGGAAAGGATACTTAGAGATAATATATATATAAGCATCTGGATAAACAAGGTCTGATTAGGAACAGTCAACATGGATTTGTGCCTGGAAGGTCATGTTTGACTAATCTTCTTGAATTTTTTGAAGAGGTTACTCGGGAAATTGACGAGGGTAAAGCAGTGGATGTTGTATATATGGACTTCAGTAAGTCCTTTGACAAGGTTCCTCATGGAAGGTTGGTTAAGAAGGTTCAATGGTTGGGTATTAATGGTGGAGTAGCATGATGGATTCAACAGTGGCTGAATGGGAGATGCCAGAGAGTAACGGTGGATGGTTGTTTGTCAGGTTGGAGGCCAGTGACTAGTGGGGTGCCACAGGGATCTGTGTTGGGTCCACTGTTGTTTGTCATGTACATCAATGATCTGGATGATGGTGTGGTAAATTGGATTAGTAAGTATGCAGATGATACTAAGATAGGTGGGGTTGTGGATAATGAAGTAGATATTCAAAGTCTACAGAGAGATTTATGCCAGTTGGAAGAGTGGGCTGAAAGATGGCAGATGGAGTTTAATGCTGATAAGTGTGAGGTGCTACATCTTGGCAGGACAAATCAAAATAGGACGTACATGGTAAATGGTAGGGAATTGAAGAATGCAGGTGAACAGAGGGATCTGGGAATAACTGTGCACAGTTCCCTGAAAGTAGAATCTCACGTAGATAGGGTGGTAAAGAAAGCTTTTTGTGTGCTGGCCTTTATAAATCAGAGCATTGAGTATAGAAGTTGGGATGTAATGTTAAAATTGTACAAGGCATTGGTGAGGCCAATTCTGGAGTATGGTGTACAATTTTGGTCGCCTAATTATAGGAAGGATGTCAACAAAATAGAGAGAGTACAGATGAGATTTACTAGAATGTTGCCTGGGTTTCAGCAACTAAGTTACAGAGAAAGGTTGAACAAGTTAGGGCTTTATTCTTTGGAGCGCAGAAGGTTAAGGGTCTTTAAAATGATGAGAGGGATAGACAGAGTTGACGTGGATAAGCTTTTCCCACTGAGAGTAGGGAAGATTCAAACAAGGGGACATGACTTGAGAATTAAGGGACTGAAGTTTAGGGGTAACATGAGGGGGAACTTCTTTACTCAGACAGTGGTGGCTGTGTGGAATGAGCTTCCAGTGAAGGTGGTGGAGACAGGTTCGTTTTTATCATTAAAAATAAATTGGATAGTTATATGGACGGGAGAGGAATGGAGGGTTATGGTCTGAGCGCAGGTATATGGGACTAGGGGAGAATACATGTTCGGCACGGACTAGAAGGGTCGAGATGGCCTGTTTCCGTGCTGTAATTGTTATATGGTTATATGGTCACCTATTCCTTTTCTCCAGGGATGCTGCCTGTCCTGCTGAGTTACTCCAGCTTTTTGTGACTATCTTTCTCATGTTCGTTATGGGAAAAGATTGACTGGGACAGAGGGGGCTGCTATCATATAATAACCATATAACAATTACAGCACGGAAACAGGCCATTTCGACCCTTCTAGTCCGTGCCGAACACGTATTCTCACCTAGTCCCATATCCCCTAACTCCACTATTTTTAAGAGCCCTCTCTAGCTCTCTCGTGAAAGTATCCAGAGAACCGGCCTCCACCGCCATCTGACGCGGAGAATTCCACAGACTCACATCTCTGTGAGAAAAAGTGTTTCCTCGTCCTCGTTCTAAATGGCTTACTCCTTATTCTTAAACTGTGGCACCTGGTTCCGGACTACCCCAACATTGGGAACTTGTTTCCTGCCTCTAGCGTGTCCAAACCCTTAACAGTCCTATATGTTTCAATGAGATACCCTCTCATCCTAAACTCCAGAGTTTAGAATCTCAGCCGTTACATTCTTTCAGAATATGACAGTCCCACCATCCCAGGAATTAACCGGGTGAACCTACACTGTACTCCCTCAACAGCAAGAATGTCCTTCCTCAAATTAGGGGACCAAAACTGCACACGATACTCCAGGTGTTATCTCACTAGGAACTCTTTGCTCCTATACTCAACTCCTCTTGTTATAAAGGCCAACCTGCCATTAGCTCTCTTCACTGCCTGCTGTACCTGCTTGCTTACTTTCATAGACTGAACAAGGACCCCCAGATCCTGTTGTACTTCCCCTTTTCCCTTGATGCCATTTAGATAGTAATCTGCCTTCCTGTTTTTGCTACCAAAGTGGATAACCTCACATTTATCTACATTAAACTTCATCTGCCATGCATCTGCCCACTCCCCCAACCTGTCCAGTTCACCCTGCATTATCATAGCATCCTCCTCACAGTTCACACTGCTACCCAGCTTTGTGTCGTCTGCAAATTTGCTAATGTTACTTTGAATCCCTGCATCCAATCAATGATGTATATTGTAAACAGCTGCGGTCCCAGCACCGAGCCTTGCGGTATCCCACTAGTCACTGCCTGCCATTCTAAAAGGGACCCGTTAATCCCTACTCTTTGTTTCCTGTCTGCCAACCACTTCTCTATCCATGTCAGCACTCTACCCCCAATACCATGTGCCCTAATTGTGCCCACTAATCTCCAAGGATCCAAGTAGAGATAGCTGAATGGATAGCAAATTGGTTCCATGGGAGGAAGCAGAGGGTGATGGTGGAACGTTGCTTCTCGGACTGGAGGTCTGTGACTAGTGGTGTGACTCGGGGTTGGGTGCTGGGCCCGTTACTGTTTGTCATCTACATCAATGATTTGGATGAGAACATACAGGGCAAGATTAGTAAGTTTGCTGATGGTACAAAAGTGACTGGTTTTGCAGATAGTGAAGATGGTTGTGAAAGATTGCAGCAGGAACTGGATCAATCGATTATATGGTTATATGGTTATATGATTGGCCAGGTGGGCTGAGGAATGATTGATGGAATTTAATACAGAGATGCGTGAGATGTTGCATTTTGGGACATTGAACAAGGGCAGGACCTACTCAGTAAATGGTAAGCCTCTGGGTAGTGTTATAGAGCAGAGGGATCTAGGAGTGCAAGTGCATGGTTCCTTGAAGATCGAGTCGCAGGTAGATAAGGTGGTCAAAAAGGATTTGGCACATTGGCCTTCATCAGTCATAGTTTTGATTGTGGAAACTGGTAGGTCATATTTCAGTTGTATAAGACGTTGGTGAGACCGCATTTAGAATATTGTGTTCAGTTCGGGGCACCATATTATAGGAAAAATATTGTCAAGCTTGAAAGGGTTCAGCGAAGATTTACGAAAATGTTGCCAGGACTAGAGGGTGTGAGCTATGGGGAGAGGTTGAGTAGGCTGGGTCTCTATTCCATGGAGCGCAGGAGGATGAGGGGAGATCTTATAGAGGCATACAAAATCATAAGAGGAATAGATTGGGTAGATGCACGGTTTCTTACCCAGAGTAGGGGGATCGAGGACCAGAGGACCAATGTTCAAGGTGAAGTGGAAAAGATTTAATAGGAATCCGAAAGGTGATGTTTTCACACAAAAAGGTGGTGGGTGTATGGAACAAGTTGCCAGAGGAGGTAGTTGAGGCTGAGACTATCCCATCGATTTAAAAAACAGTTAGATAGGTACATGGATAGCACAGGTTTGGAGGAATATGGATTAATCACAGGCAAGTGGGACTAGTGTAGCTGGGACATTGTTGTTCGGTGTGGGCAAGTTGGGCCGAAGGGCCTGTTTCCAAACTGTATCACTCTATGACTCTGGTCTGTGTAGGGTAGTGTTAGTGGGCGGGATTTGTTGGTCGGTACGGACTCGTGGACAGAACGGCCTGCTTCTGTGCTGTGTCTTTAAACTAAACTTAAAAAATGATAACCCATTTATTGTACCCCAGGTGACCCCACCACAGGCCAACCCACTTGTACTACCCCAGATAAACCCACTAGAAACATAGGAAAGACATAGAAAGATAGGTGCAGAAGTAGGCCATTCAGCCCTTCGAGCCAAGGATTACAAGATAGCCTGCCCACACTCTACCCCAGATACATCCACAGAACCGCCCTCTGATACTGTACCCTAGGTTGACTAATCTTTGCACCAGTGTCACCATGACTCTGAGCTTTGGGTGTGTGGACTGAAGGTCTGTCAGCAGCGTGGGTCCATGGAGGGGTCTGTCCATCTCTTGACCATAATCTTTGACCTGATTCTGTCTGTTTGATGGCAGCAATCAATTTGCTTGAAATGTGTGTGTGGGAAGGAACTGGAGATGGTGTTTTAAAGAGGTTGGACAGGCTAGATTTTAAGGGGTTGGACAGGCTAGATGCAGGAAGATTATTCCCCATGTTGGGGAAGTCTAGAACTAGGGGTCACAGTTTAAGGATAAGAGGGAAGTCCTTTGGGACCGAGATGAGAAAATCATTATTTACAGTGGCGATTCAGAGTGGTGAATCTGTGGAATTCACTGCCACAGAAGGTAGTTGAGGCCAGTTCATTGACTATATTTAAGAGGGAGTTAGATGCGGCCCTTATGGCTAAAGGGATCAGGGGGTATGGAGAGAAGGCAGGGATGGGATACTGAGTTGGATGATCAGCCATGATCATATTGAATGGCGGTGCAGGCTCGAAGAGCCGAATGGCCTACTCCTGCACCTATTTTCTATGTTTCTATGTTTCTAAACCAAAGATAGACACAAAAAGCTAGAGTAACTCAGCGGGTCGGGCGGTGTCTCTGGCGAGAAGGAATTGGTGACATTTCAGGACAAAGCCAGACTCCAGAGATGCTGCCCGACCCGCTGAGTTAGAGCAGCTTTTTGTATCCATCTCGCTTGAGGCAGGGTTGGGTTCAATAGCCGGCTGACGTGTGTGTTTCCCCTCCAGGTGTGTCCCTCACGTGAAGAAGTGGATGCTGCTGTTGTTGCTGGCATTACTGGGTAAGGACCTGTTCCATTTCACATCTCACTTCATCGATCATTGATGTCTGCAGGATAATATGAAGAGAAAATCTTCACTGAGGGTTCGAGCAGTTGAGGCAAAACATGAGGAGAAACAGTCAAGTTGAGAGTAAAGGATTAAAGGTGGAGGGAAGGATTCGGGGTGGGCCCTGGGCTGTATTTAGCCGTCTGTTTGACAGAACAACACTGGTGAATTTATAGTGTCAACTGAGTATCCCGAGCCCAAGGTTCTTATTGGAATTAGAGAGTGAGGTCCAAGCAGCTGAATTGAGGTTGTGTTATATTGTTCATAAATTATAGAAACAGAATAAGGCCATTTGGCCCACCAAGCCTACTCCACTATTCAATCATGGCTGATCTATCTTTCCATCTCAACCCCATTTTCCTGCCTGTTCCCCATAACCTCCGACACCCGTACTAATCAAGAATCTTATCAATATCCACCTTAAACATACCCGTTGTCTTGGCCTCCTCAACCATCTGTGGCAATGAATTTCACAGATTCATCACTCCCTAACTAAAGAAATTACACCTCGTCTCCCTTCTAAAGGCACGTAGTTTTGTTCTGGGGCTACAGCCTCTGGTCCAAACTCTCCCACTAGTGGAAACATCCTCTCCACATCCACTCTATCCAGACCTTTCATTATTCAGCAAGTTTCAATGAAATCCCTCCTCATCCTACAGCGAGTACAGGTCCAGCGAGTACAGGCGCAGTGTCTACAAATGCTCATCACACGTCAACCCACTCATTCCTGGGATCATTCTTGTAAACCTCCTCTGGACCCTCTCCAGTGCCAGCATTTCCTTCTTCAGATGTGGAGCCCAAAACCGCTCACAATACTCCAAATGTGGTCTGGCCAGTGCCTTATAAAGCCTCAGCGTTACATCCCTGTCTTTATATTCTATTATCAGGGTGCTTGTATTTGATAATCTCGCTGTTCTAACGCGTGCAAAGATGCTAATCTCCAGATTGCTCCCAGTAGCTGGTACAGTGAGTGTAGATTCAGATTCAATTTTCAGATTCAATTTTAATTGTCATTGTCAGTGTACAGTACAGAGACAACGAAATGCATTTCGTAGGTGTGGGAATGGAGTGTGGGTGATGAGTAGGGGAGTGATGGTGCAGGAGGGAGGGCTATATATTCCTCGGGCATTGGCACTGGTTCTGAGGGCAGTGGCACCTCGAGGCTGGGACCAATCTCCTTGATGGGTTTGCTAACACAGTTTGGATGGGTTGATATGGTTTGGTATGGAAGGAAATTTGAGCCAAGATTTGGGGAGGAGATGGGCAGAACAGGGAACGAGGGCATAAAGTTGGTGAGTATTTGGGGGCAAGAGGAAAGAAAGGCTGGAAAATCCAATGGAGGAGTGTGGCTCCACTTGATGCAAGGATTCCATCGAGGGGAAAATGTCAAAGGCTAGAGGGCATAGCTTTCAGGTGAGAGTGGCGATGTTTAAAGGAGATATGGCCCCTAAGTTGTTTTTTAAAAGTGGTGGGTGTCTAGAACGTGCTTCCCGGGATAATGTAGGAAGCAGGTACGATAGTTGATGGCATCAAGGGTCGGTCATTTTAGTCAATGGGTAACTTACCAAGCTCAGATGAAATGTATTCCAGGATGTTGAAGAGAGCCAGGGAAGAAATTATAGATGCTCCGACTGTGATATTTTGATTCTTCCTCACTGCAGGAGTAATACTGGAGGATTAGATTACTAACATACGGTTCTTTAAAAGGGGAGCATGGGAGAGCCCAAGTAATTACAGGCCAGTTGGCTTAAACTGTGGAGGACAAATTATTGGAATAGATTCAAAATGGTATAACATTCATTTACAAGTGAATGATTTTTAGAACTGAAAGTAAGCATGCATGTACAGCAGGCAGTAAAGAAAGCTAATGGCATGTTGGCCTTCATAAGAGGAGTTGAGTATAGGAGCAAAGAGTTCCTTCTGCAGTTGTACAGGGCCCTAGTGAGACACACCTGGAGTATTGTGTGCAGTTTTGGTCTCCAAATTTGAGGAAGGACATTCTTGCTAGTGGTTGCCAATTCTCTGGATGCTTTCAAGAGAGTTTGATAGAGCTCTAAAAGAGAGCGGTGTCAATGTATATGGTGAGAAGGCAGGAACAGGGTACTGATTGTGGATGATCAGCCATGATCATATTGAATGGCGGTGCTGGCTCGAATGGCCTACTGCTGCACCTATTGTCTATTGTATAAAGTTGAGTTGAGAGGTTGTCAGGATAGAGTTCGTGCAGGAAGGCCATGTCTACCTGATGGTTCAATTGTTTGAGTTGGTGACAAAGAATTGATAAGGGCAGCACGTTTCATGGAGAGTATCGTTTTCAGTGAGGTTTTTGGCAAGGTCCCATATGGCAGGCTGGTCAAAAGGTAAAAGGTGAATGGTACATTGGAACCAAAATTAGATTTGTGGTAAAACCAAAGGTTAATGTGGGGGAAGGAACTGCAGATGCTGGTTTACACTGAAGATAAACACAAAATGCTGGTGTAACTCAGCGGGTCAGACAGAATCTCTGGTGAAAAGAAATATGTGATGTTTAGGGTCGAGGCCCTTCTTCAGTCTGAGAGTCGGGGGAAAGGGAAATGAGAGACATAGACAGTGATGTAGAGAGATATAGAACAAATGAATGAAAGATGTGCAAAAAAATAGCAATGATAAAAGAAAGAGGCCGTTGTTAGCTGTTTGTTGCGTGAGAAAGACTACAGACAATGCGACTCATCAAGATGACTTTGAAGCTGCTACAACTTGGGTGGGGGAGGGATGGAGAGAGAGGGAATGCAAAGTTTACTTGAAGTTATAGAAATCAATATTCATACCACTGGGTTTTAATCTGCCCAAGCTAAGTATGAGATGTTGTTCCTCCAATTTGCGTTTGGCCTCACTCTGACAATGGAGGAGGCTCAGGACAGAAAGGTTAAATGTGGGAATGGGAAGGGGAATTAAAGTGTTTGGCAACTTTGAGCGGAATGAGGCGACTGCATATTTTGAATGTTGCTTGCTTCAGTGCAAGTTGAATGCAGTTCAGGCTGTGTTGAAACTGGCAACACTGTGCAGCCATTCTGCCTCTGCAGGTGTTGGCCTCTTGATGACATCTGGTCTCGTGCCGAGAAGCTGGGTGCGCTGGAAAGCACTCAGGTGAGCCCCTGACCGTCCCATCCTTGTGCACACTCGCTCTTCCTCCTGGAGCCCTTCACCTCCGTTGGTCACGGCTGCCCGTGAGCAGTCCGGGTGTCAGGGGTTATGGGGAGAAGGCAGGAGAATGCGGTTAGGAGGGAGAGATAGATCAGCCATGATTGAATGGCAGAGTAGATGGGCTGAATGGCCTAATTCTGCTCCTATCACTTAGAACCTTATTACCCTGGAGCTGCCCTGGCTACAGGATCCCTCGCAGTCCATTCACCCCTTTCCCACATTCTGATACAGCCACCAGCGACCAAGTAACTTGCACAATCACAGGAGGTCCTCGGCACAATCATGTCCATCCCTGGGACTCCAGGATAGTCATGGTGTTGTAGTCATGCAATATGTTATTTGTTGGCATTGCCAAGCAAGTTGGCAAACTGGGCTCTTTTGGCCCCGAGTCCTCGAAACCCTTTGTCAATATTTCTGTCCAAATGTCTTTTCAGAGTGTCAGAAACCAATGAGTACCTGGTGGATCTTGGCATTCACTGAAACTCTTCCACAGCAGTAGAAGCTTAAAATGCATATTTAAAATTCCATGTGTGGGTTTTAGTGGGTTGCAAGTTGTTATTCATCCTTCCGCAGCCAAGTCTGAACTAATCGGCTATCCTGTCTAATGTTGTGTTGCTGTCTCTTTCAAAAAAAGCTCTGCCCCTGGTGTACTGGTGGTTGGGCACACTTGGTACCAGTTAACAATGGCCATCTCCTTGATCGATGTCTTTACTCTGTCCAGGTACGTGCTCTGGGCATCCACAGACTCCCTTCCTCCACCTGTTCAACTGAAGTAAAGTCACCCATTGCCGATGCCTCCTCCATCTCCTCCTCACCTCTGTACTGAACACACCCTCCCACAGGACACCCAGTCACACTCAACCCCCGATAATAGACAATAGGTGCAGGAGTGGGCCATTCGGCCCTTCCAGCCAGCAATGTGATCATGGCTGATCATCCCCAATCAGTACCTGGTTCCTGCTTTCTCTCCATATCCCCTAACTCCGCTATTTTTAAGAGCCCTCTCTAGCTCTCTCTTGAAAGTATCCAGAGAACCGCCATCTGAGGCAGAGAATTCCACAGACTCACAACTCTGTGAGAGAAAGTGTTTCCTCGTCCTCGTTCTAAATGGCTTACTCCTTATTATTAAACTGTGGCCCTGGTTCTGGACTTCCACAACATTGGGAACATGTTTCCTGCCTCTAGCGTGTCCAAACCCTTAACAATCTTATATGTTTCAATGAGATACCCTCTCATCCTTCTAAACTCCAGAGTGTAGAAGCTCAGCGGTCCTAGCACTGAGCCTTGCGGTATCCCACTAGTCACTGCCTGCCATTCTGAAAGGGACCCGTTAATCCCTACTCTTTGTTTCCTGTCTGCCAACCACTTCTCTATCCATGTCAGCACTCTACCCCCAATACCATGTGCCCTAATTGTGCCCACTAATCTCCAAGGATCCAAGTAGAGATAGCTGAATGGATAGCAAATTGGTTCCACGGAAGGAAGCAGAGGGTGATGGTGGAACGTTGCTTCTCGGACTGGAGGTCTGTGACTAGTGGTGTGACTCGGGGTTGGGTGCTGGGCCCGTTACTGTTTGTCATCTACATCAATGATTTGGATGAGAACATACAGGGCAAGATTAGCAAGTTTGCTGATGATACAAAAGTGACTGGTTTTGCAGATAGTGAAGATGGTTGTGAAAGATTGCAGCAGGATCTGGATCGATCGATTATATGGTTATATGATTGGCCAGGTGGGCTGAGGAATGATTGATGGAATTTAATACAGAGATGTGTGAGATGTTGCATTTTGGGACATTGAACAAGGGCAGGACCTACTCAGTAAATGGTAGGCCTCTGGGTGGTGTTGTAGAGCAGAGGGATCTAGGAGTGCAAGTGTATGGTTCCTTGATGGTCGAGTCGCAGGTAGATAAGGTGGTCAAAAAAGATTTGGCACATTGGCCTTCATCAGTCAGAGTTTTGATTGTGGAAACTGGTAGGTCATATTTCAGTTGTATAAGACGTTGGTGAGACCGCATTTAGAATATTGTGTTCAGTTCGGGACACCATATTATAGGAAAAATATTGTCAAGCTTGAAAAGGTTCAGAGAAGATTTACGAGAATGCTGCCAGGACTAGAGGGTGTGAGCTATGGGGGGAGGTTGAGTATGCTGGGTCTCTATTCCATGGAGTGCAGCAGGATGAGGGGAGATCTTATAGAGGCATACAAAATCATAAGAGGAATAGATCGGGTAGATGCACAGTTTCTTACCCAGAGTAGGGGATTCAAGGACCAGAGGACATATGTTCAAGGTGAAGTGGAAAAGATTTAATAGGAATCTGAAAGGTGATGTTTTCACACAAAAAAGTGTTGGGTGTATGGAACAAGTTGCCAGAGCAGGTAGTTGAGGCTGAGACTATGCCATCGATTTAAAAAAACAGTTAGATAGGTACATGGATAGGATAGGTTTGGAGGAATATGGATTAATAGTAAGATTAAACGAGAACTTACCAGTTTGAAGTTTGATCTGTATTTTATGAGGAGTTACGATGAGGGGTTACGTGAAGAAGCCCGCCAGGCGCATGCGTGTCATTCTTCAAAGCAGTGGTGTGGAATCACAGATAACTGTAATGACTAAATATAGTAAGATTAGAGAAGAAATACCAGTTAAGTATATGATCTGGGTGGGAGCGGAGGGCACGTAATCCCTCATCGTAACTCCTCATAAAATACAGATCAAACTTCAAACTGGTAAGTTCTCGTTTAATCTTACTATTTTACTTCAGAGTCACGTGAGTGACTACGTGAAGATTTTAAAGCTCTGTGATTTCATGCCGTGGAACGAGTCCATGCATCAAGTCTGCCTTGACTGTTTTTTTTTGGGTTTTTTTTAAAACCAAAAAATGTATTCAATTATTAAAAAATAATATTTACACTACAATAAAACAAGCCAGAACCCACCACCATAAATACAATACAAACATATATCCATAATAAACTATTATACAATTATGATACAATCCTTATTGAGGATACATTCAACACCCTGCGGAGCCCAGCGGTCCCGGAACTCCCTCAGGGTGCCCACAGGGTATTCCCTTTCTAATCCCACCCAGGAACGGATGTAACCCCGGAAAAGGGACAGGCAGCTGGCTCGGGTAGAGCCCTCCGCCGTCTAGCACCGTGACTCGCGGATGGCCAGCTTGGTCAGGCCCAGGAGCAACCCAACCAGGACATCTTCAGCCCTACCCTCTCCCCTACGCACAGGGTGTCCAAAGATGAGGATGGTGGGTGAAAAATGCAGCCAGAAGGCAAGGAGCAGCCCCTTTAGATATTCAAACAGTGGCTGCAGCCTCACGCACTCCATGTACACGTGGTACACAGACTCTTCCAGCCCGCAAAAGTGGCAGGCGGCTGGCGAGTCTGTGAACCGCGAGAGAAACAGGTTGCAGGGAACACCTCGGTGCAATACCCTCCTCCCCAGGTCCCCAATGTAGAAGGGGAGAATCCCTGCGTAGAGGGACCCCCCACCGGGGACACCCCTCGCGACCGGAAGGCAACACTGACCGCCACTTGGTGTCCGGACGGTGGACCATGGCGAGCAAGTGCAGGGTGTGGAGGAGGAGCCTGTACAGGACACGCCTCCCTGCGTCTTGGAGGGAGACGAAGGGTGTCGAGGAAAGGCGGCTCAAATTGTGTGAGCCCGGCTCCCGGGATGGATTACGGCGCCTGGGTCCGATTAGTACTTCCGGCTGAGCGGGGGCTTGCTCAACCACAAGTACTCCACACGTTTGAGCCCCCCGGTCACCCGATGGGGTGGGACAAGGACCGGCTGCTCTCACGCCCGGGCCGTCACCCTCCGCCGGCGGAGGTGGGGCCCGGTCAACGGCAACCAGGTTCCAGACTCTCAACAAGTCCCTGTAGAAGCCAGGCATCCCCATCAGGACCGCACGGCTGACCCCCACCATCGGGATCCGCGTACCTCGTTGAAGGCAGCGGCTCCGTTGGAAAAAGTGCGTTGCCAGCACGTGCCACCTGGGAGGATGCCCTGAGTACAGGTATCTCTGCAAGGTCCTGAGGCGGAGAGCCGCCAACTTGGTGCGAATGCATCTGCCTTGACTGTTGGGAGGAATTGTGTTAACATAATTTGGACATGAATTCGACATTGAAATCATAAAATATTTAACACAAGTTTATAACCCCTTTTATATGGGTTAAATTAATTTACAGAACTTAAATTATTTCTGCAAATGTTCCAGGTTTCATTACTGGTTATTACAAAATAATTGGAATGTTTTCCCCTCCAGACCATCCTGGTGCCTTGATGATTTGGTCCATTGGTACATCCAACTCTGTCGCTGCCGATGTAGCTGCAGCCCTGGTGGAAATAAATTTTTTAAATTTTAGTATCCACCCCAGCCTGTGTTTAGCAACTCTTTCAGCCATCTTGAGATGGTCTGGACCGTCACTCTTGGTGTGGTTGCTAGTGGCTGATAAAAAATGTGCCTTTGCATTGCCTCTTAGGATATTCGTTTTCTCCATGTATAACGACAGATGTTTATTTACACAGACGGTCATCTGTTGGGTATGACCTAATTGTATATTGAGGCCTGCTGATCCCTTTTCTGTTCTGCTTTCTATCTCATAAATATGAACGTAATATTTTCTGTTGAGAAGTCATGCTGTCCAGTCTAGTTTTTGCAGTGACTGTATCCTCTGTGCCATGACCAATACCATTAGCATGACCGTTTTAATGTCAGTCTGTGTGAGGACAGAACTGTTGCTGGAGACCAATTCCTGAGCAACTTCAGGATTATACTCACATCTCATATATGGGAGTATCTGGTTTTCCTCATAGGTTTGTACCAGTGGGTCAGTCCCAACAGTGTAATGGTCTGTCCCCTGCCATAGGTAAGTCGATAGGGCACTTCTGATGCAGTTGATGGCACTGTAACTGAGCCCCTCATCGTAGTGGATGTCTGCCAGATATTCCAGAACAGATGGGATGTTCATGTCTCTGATTCCATGTTTGATACCACTGGGAACCATGGCTGTGTAGGCCAATCGGGTACTACCAATTCCAGATGCAAAGTCTAGTTGTATTCCTTAATACCCGACTGATGAGGCAGGAAAGGAGGGAATGCGTAAATAAACAATTTCCCCTCCCCTCCAATGCAGCGAAAAATGCATCTGTCGCCGCTGCCCCTGGGTCTGGTTCCTGTGTAACATAACTTGATAACTGGGACCTGGTGTCTGCCACTGAATTTATTCTTCCTGGTAGATAAGTGGTTAATATCCAAATATCTCTCTGGATACACCATTGCAAATTTGTATAGCCAGATTGTCACATGCGTCAATTTGTTTCCACCCTGTGGTTAATGTATGCTACCACGGTGGTATTGGTATTGGTGGCTCCACACCCAAGTGTACTGGCATCAGTTTGCAGTACCATGGAAACGGTTACTGTCAATGCTTGGATAGGAACAAGGCCAGATGTTATCTATCCACCATTTTAGTTCCATTTTAGCCTGATTGGTAGTTTCACAGATCTGTCAAGTGACCTGCATAATTTAGAGTGCTTGTATTTTGTTCTCTGTATGTTTTGATAATGTAGAGGTCCAAAATTGTGTGGCTGGAAAGGCAGCCATCATTATGCCAATTACTTTAGCTACCAATCTGATGGATGGTTTGCTGATGTCAGTGAGGTTATTATAAGCCTTTATTAAATCTGTAGCCTTTCCCTAGGCAGAGTCACCGACATGTGAACTGAGTCAATGGTGAAACCCCAGGAAGTCCATAGTAGTGGAAGACATTAGTTTAGATTTAACTGGATGAAATGATCCCAGTTCCCCAAATAACTTTTTTTGTGGCTGTTACAGTTTGTTTGGCCAATTCCAAAGTTTTTGCCCATAATGAGTATGTCATCTAAATATGCCATGACCATGTGTATACGTTACCGTAGAAACGCTTGGGCTGGTTTCAAATTTTTTGTGAACAGCCTGGGCTGATGATAACCCATTTGGCAGTGCTTTATACTGCTAGAGTTGTCCCATCCAGTTGAATTTAAGTAACATCTGGTCACCTCGTATAGGCACTGAATAGTAAGCATCTTTTAAAATTGATGCTGGCCATTGAAGTAACCTTTGGGAATTAATTGTTAAGTAGTAACAAAGGTATCTATTTTGTCAGATCTATGATAATAATAATAATAATAATAACTTTATTTGTTAAGCACCTTAAAAAACAACCAAAGCTGACCAAAGTGCTGTACAGAAAAAAGAAAACAAGCAAGACATCATAAAACAGGCAGAACAACAGAACATACAGCTAACACGAGGCGCATAAATTACATACGAAAATGCAAACAATAAATTAAAATACATAAAACACGAGTGCGAACCACGCAGCAAAACCAAGCAAATAAAGTAAATAAACAATTCAACACCTTACTGGTCTACAAAGGCCACGGAGAATAGATATGTCTTCAGGAGTGACTTAAAAACAGCTAGAGAAGGGGCCTGTTTAACGTGCAGAGGCAATTCATTCCACAATCTCGGAGCCGACACAGCAAAGGCACGGTCCCCTCTGAGCTTCCGCTTAGTCTTTGGCTCAATCTGGAGCAGCTGATCATCTGACCTGAGAGAGCGGGAGGGTGAATAAGGGTGAAGAAGCTCAGATAGGTAGGATGGGGCAAGACCACTTAGGGATTTAAAAGTAAATAAAATAATTTTAAAATGAATCCTATACTGAACAGGCAGCCAGTGGAGAGAGGCCAAAAGGTGTGAAACATGATCATGCTTTCGTGTGCCAGTCAAGAGACGAACAGCTGCATTCTGTACCATCTGGAGACGGGCGATGGAGGTCCGACTAACCCCCAGATACAGTGCATTGCAGTAATCCAGCCGGGTGGTAACAAATGCGTGGATTACCGTCTCAAAGTGCTGCCTCGACAAAGTCGACTTTATTTTTGCCAGCTGCCTCAGATGGAAAAAAAACAGATTTAACAACAGCCCTTAACTGACAGTCAAATCTAAGCTCAGGGTCCACTTTAATCCCCAGGTTCGTGCTGTTAGGTTTGAGATATGCAGACAAAGAGCCTAGTTCAACAGGGGGGGCCCCAGAAGTGCCACCAAAGATCATTACCTCCGTCTTGTCATCATTAAATTTTAAAAAGTTCAGTGACATCCAGGCCTTTATGTCACTAAGAAACTCAAGCAAGAGCCCGACAGAGTGTACACCCCCCTTTCCAAGAGGCACATAAAGCTGACTGTCGTCAGCATAAAAGTGGAATGAAATCCCGTGCTTCCTAAGGATGGAACCGAGTGGGAGCAAATAGAGTGAAAAGAGGAGAGGGCCAAGAACTGAGCCCTGTGGCACCCCACACGATGACCGTCATCTTTTTGTTTTGATAGATATATTGGGCACGAATTTTAATGGTTCGTGTTGAGTTTTCTCAATTACACTTTTATGTAAAGCCGTTTCAGTTCAGCTTGCGCTTTTGATTTCCTTTATCAGAAGCACGAACATTTGGTTCAGTATATGCTGAACTGGAGGGCTGTACTGAGTATAAACTCTGTTGTATATCCCTGGATACTGCTGAAGATGTAGATATCGGTTGTTATCATGCTCCATGCATTCAGAAGAGAGTGTAATCTCCACCCAATCTCCGTGCCCACTGTTTGTAGGGAACCAGACCCACCTACCTCCATAGTTACTAGTGGCAGGTTTACCTTTTGTAGGTTCTTCGCTGTTGTTGTAGCGCTGGGGTCTGGATTTACGGTTTGGTTGGTGTTGGGGGTCCCGCATCTTCCAAGAAGGCCGGCCTGGGCCATGGCCTAAAAGACTCATGTTTTGGGTACCGGTCCTTCGAGCTTTCACCAGTTCTGCTGGTGGGTGCGTGGGGGTGCTGTCGTTAGCTGTAGTGGGTTCCTAGGTTCTCTTGTTCCTGCACCCCCTGCACTCTTGTCTTTTCTTCTGCGGACCCCTCTTCCAGGTCAGCCCAGAACTGACCCGCAGTGCTCCCTTCTGATGGGGTGGAAGCACTGTGCAGCCCTGAAAGAGGTTCTGCTGTGGGTTTATCATAGGCCCACAGTGATCCGACTCCATCTCCCGGAGTTTGTCTCATTGGAGCAAAGCTCCATACACCGCTTCTACCGGCTCCAGTGCTCTCAGGCGCTGGCCGCCCGCGGTTCCTTGTTTGTCTTGTGTCTAGCCTTTCCACCCGGCAGCATGGATCTGGCCGGTGCGGAGGCGACATCGGGCACAGCTGATCCCATTACGGGTGATCCAAGTGCCGCTGGCTGCTGCTGGCTGCCTGCTGCTCCACGGTCCTGCTCCTCCAGCTTTGTCCTTCTTTCCGTGGAGTGGATATGGCCGGTGTGCGGGACATCTGGCACAGCTGATTCCATCTGGCCCACCAGCTTTGTCGCAGCCCGTTGTTTCTGCACCTGCAATCAGCATAGAAATGCAAAAAAGACCACAGCTCTTACCTGCAGGTCCAAGTTAGAATAGTTGCTCCGGGTGAGCGTCATTCCACCCCGTCTGCTGCTGTTATTGACTGGTCAAAAGTCAACGGCCCCATTTGAATGGTCTCCCGCCCGGCCGTGGTGTTCTGGCCGGCGCGGGCCAAAGGTTGGCACTCCTCTCCTTATAACGGTAGATAAACGTGCCTTTGGCTGCTGCTGCCGGCTGCCTGCGACTCCGCTGTCTTCCCCAGCCAGCTTCAGTAGCAGCATTGTGGACACTCCTTTGTCCAGCTTTCCCTCCTGTACAGACCCAGCGCGGGGAAACATTAGTTTTTGCTCCCTCTCCCGCCCGGCCCTGTGCGGGAGTGAGTCGGGAGCGAAAGTCGGGCACAGCTATTCCCATTACGGTAGCCGACTCCGGCCGTAGCTGTTGTCCCCTGTTGCGCTGCTCCACCTGGATTAGTCACGGCAGGAGCGCAATCTCCTTTTGTCCCCTAATATTCAAAAGGGAACAGAGCACAAATACAACCCACTGTCTTGTAGATTGTTGGCTCCGTTTTCATACACCTGTTTGGGGTGAAGTTTGGCACTCGCTTTTGTTATGGGAGATAGTGGTGCCGACGTCCGTTGCTGGCTGCCTGCTGCTGTTCAGCGGCAGCTCGGCAGCCTTTCTGTAAACAAGAAAAAAGGTAAGGAAATCTCTTACCTGTTGTTGCCTGGTTGAAAACTCAACCTGCCGTTCGGGAGGAACGTCCTTCCTCCCGAAAATGACGAGTTGCAATGCGTGTAGCGCAATGACACGCATGCGCCTGGTGGGCTTCTTCACGTAGTCACTCACGTGACTCGGAAGTAAAATCACAGGCAAGTGGGACTAGTGTAGCTGGGACATTGTTGGTCGGTGTGGGCAAGTTGGGCCGAAGGGCCTGTTTCCAAACTGTATCACTCTATGACTCTGGTCTGTGTAGGGTAGTGTTAGTGGGCGGGATTCGTTGATCGGTACGGACTCGTGGACAGAAGGGCCTGCTTCTGTGCTGTGTCTTTAAACTAAACTTAAAAAATGATAACCCATTTATTGTACCCCAGGTGACCCCACCACAGGCCAACCCACTTGTACTACCCCAGATAAACCCACTAGAAACATAGGAAAGACATAGAAAGATAGGTGCAGGAGTAGGCCATTCAGCCCTTCGAGCCAAGGACTACAAGATAGCCTGCCCACACTCTACCCCAGATACATCCACAGAACCGCCATCTGATACTGTCGCCTAGGTTGACTAATCTTTGCACCAATGTCACCATGACTCTGAGCTCTGGGTGTGTGGACTGAAGGTCTGTCAGCAGCGTGGGTCCATGGAGGGGTCTGTCCATCTCTTGACCATAATCATTGACCTGATTCTGTCTGTTTGATGGCAGCAATCGATTTGCTTGAAACATGTGTGTGTGAAGGAACTAGAGATGGTGTTTTAAAGGGGTTGGACAGGCTAGATTTTAAGGGGTTGGACAGGCTAGATGCAGGAAGATTATTCCCGATGTTGGGGACGTCTAGAACTAGGGGTCTCAGTTTAAGGATAAGAGGGAAGTCCTTTAGGACCGAGATGAGAAAATCCTTATTTACACAGAGTGGTGAATCTGTGGAATTCACTGCCACAGAAGGTAGTTGAGGCCAGTTCATTGGCTATATTTAAGAGGGCGTTAGATGTGGCCCTTATGGCTAAAGGGATCAGGGGGTATGGAGAGAAGGCAGGGATTGGATACTGAGTTGGATGATCAGCCATGATCATATTGAATGGCGGTGCAGGCTCGAAGAGCCGAATGGCCTACTCCTGCACCTATTTTCTATGTTTCTATGTTTCTAAACCAAAGATAGACACAAAAAGCTAGAGTAACTCAGTGGGTCGGGCGGTGACTCTGGAGAGAAGGAATGGGTGACATTTCAGGACAACTCCCTTCTTCAGACTCCAGAGATGCTGCCCGACCCGCTGATTTAGAGCAGCTTTTTGTATCCATCTCGCTTGAGACAGGGTTGGGTTCAATAGCCGGCTGACGTGTGTGTTTCCCCTCCAGGTGTGTCCCTCACGTGAAGAAGTGGATGCTGCTGGTGTTGCTGGCATTACTGGGTAAGGACCTGCTCCATTTCACATCTCACTTCATCGATCATTGATGTCTGCAGGATAATATGAAGAGAAAATCTTCACTGAGGGTTCGAGCAGTTGAGGCAAAACATGAGGAGAAACAGTCAAGTTGAGAGTAAAGGATTAAAGGTGGAGGGAAGGATTGGGGGTGGGCCCTGGGCTGTATTTAGCCGTCTGTTTGACAGAACAACACTGGTGAATTTTTAGTGTCAACTGAGTATCTCGAGCCCAAGGTTCTTATTGGAATTAGAGAGTGAGATCCCAGCAGCTCAATTGAGGTTGTGTTATATTGTTCATAAATTATAGAAACAGAATTAGGCCATTTGGCCCATCAAGCCTACTCCACTATTCAATCATGGCTGATCTATCTTTCCCTCTCAACCCCATTTTCCTGCCTGTTCCCCATAACCTCCGACACCCGTACTAATCAAGAATCTCATCAATATCCACCTTAAACATACCCGTTGTCTTGGCCTCCTCAGCCGTCTGTGGCAATGAATTTCACAGATTCATCACTCCCTAACTAAATAAATTACCTCATCTCCTTTCTAAAGGTACGTATTTTGTTCTAGGGCTACAGCCTCTGGTCCAAACTCTCCCACTAGTGGAAACATCCTCTCCCACTCTATCCAGACCTTTCATTATTCAGCAATTTTCAATGAAGTCCCTCCTCATCCTATAGTGAGTACAGGTCCAGCGAGTACAGGCGCAGTGTCTACAAATGCTCATCACACGTCAACCCACTCATTCCTGGGATAATTCTCGTAAACCTCCTCTGGACCCTCTCCAATGCCAGCATTTCCTTCTTCAGATGTGGAGCCCAAAACCGCTCACAATACTCCAAATGTGGTTTGGCCAGTGCCTTATAAAGCCTCAGCGTTACATCCCTGTCTTTATATTCTATTATCAGGGTGCTTGTATTTGATAATCTCGCTGTTCTAACGCATGCAAAGATGCTAATCTCCAGATTGCTCCCAGTAGCTGGTACAGTGAGTGTAGGTGTGGGAAGGGAGTGTGGGTGATGAGTAGGGGAGTGATGGTGCAGGAGGGAGGGCTGTATATTCCTCGGGCACTGGCACTGGTTCTGAGGGCAGGTGGCACCGAGGCTGGGACAAATCTCCTCGATGGGTTTGCTAACACAGTTTGAATGGGTTGATATGGTTTGGTATGGAAGGAAATTTGAGCCAAGATTTGGGGGCAAGATGGGCAGAACAGGGAACGAGGGCATGAAGTTAGTGAGTGTTTGGGGGCAACAGGAAAGAAAGGCTGGAAAATCCAAGGGAGGAGTGTGGCTCCACTTGATGCAAGGATTCCATCGAGGGGAAAATGTCAAAGGTTAGAGGGCATAGCTTTCAGGTGAGAGTGGCGATGTTTAAAGGAGATATAGCCCCAAAGTTGTTTTTTAAAAGTGGTGGGTATCTGGAACGTGCTTCCCGGGATAATGTTGGAAGCAGATACGATAGTTGATGGCATCAAGGGTCGGTCATTTTAGTCAATGTGTAACTCACCAAGCTCGGATGAAATGTATTCCAGGATGTTGAAGAGAGCCAGGGAAGAAACTATAGATGCTCCAACTGTGATATTTTGATTCTTCCTCACTGCAGGAGTAATACTGGAGGATTAGATTACTAACATACGGTTCTTTAAAAGGGGAGTATGGGAGAGCCCAAGTAATTACAGGCCAGTTGGCTTAAACTGTGGAGGAAAAATTATTGGAATGGATTTTAAATGGTGTAACATTCATTCAGAAGTGAATAATTTTTAGAACTGAAAGTAAGCATGCATGTACAGCAGGCAGTGAAGAAAGCTGATAGCATGTTGGCCTTCATGAGGGGAGTTTAGTATAGGAGCAAATAATTCCTTCTGCAGTTGTACAGGGCCCTAGTGAGACCACACCTGGTGTATTGTGTGCAGTTTTGGTCTCGAAATTTGAGGAAGGACATCCTTGCTAGTGGTTGCCAATTCTCTGGATGCTTTCAAGAGAGTTCGATAAAGCTCTTAAAGAGAGCGGTGTCAATGTATATGGTGAGAAGGCAGGAACAGGGTACTGATTGTGGATGATCAGCCATGATCATATTGAATGGTGGTGCTGGCTCGAATGGCCTACTGCTGCACCTATTGTATAAAGTTGAGTTGAGAGGTTGTCAGGATGGAGTTCGTGTAGGAAGGCCATGTCTACCTGATGGTTCAATTGTTTGAGTTGGTGACAAAGAATTGATAAGGGCAGCACGTTTCATGGAGACTATGGTTTTCAGTGAGGTTTTTGGCAAGGTCCCATATGGCAGGCTGGTCAAAAGGTAAAAGGTGAGTGGTACATTGGAACCAAAATTAGATTTGTGGTAAAAAGCAAAGGTTAACGTGTGGGAAGGAACTGCAGATGCTGGTTTACACTGAAGATAAACACAAAATGCTGGAGTAACTCAACGAGTCAGACAGAATCTCTGGAGAAAAGAAATAGGTGACGTTTAGGGTCGAGGCCCTTCTTCAGTCTGAGAGTCGGGGGACAGGGAAATGAGAGACATAGACAGTGAGATAGAGAGATATAGAACAAATGAATGAAAGGTGTGCAAAAAAGTAGCAATGATAAAAGAAAGAGGCCGTTGTTAGCTGTTTGTTGGGTGAGAAAGACTACAAAAAATGAGACTCATCAAGATGACTGAAGCTGCTACAACTTGGGTGGGGGAGGGATGGAGAGAGAGGGAATGCAAGGTTTACTTGAAGTTTTAATAATAATAATAATACATTTTATTTATGGGCGCCTTTCAAGAGTCTCAAGGACACATTACAACATTTAGCAGGTAGAGGAAAAACATGTAAGGAGAATGTAATAAATAGTAGAGACGTGACTAGTACACAAAGTAAATGCAGAATTCAATACAAAACACAGTATGAGGCAATTAATGCACAGATGAAAAGGGACGGCACGTGGGGATAAGGATAGGCAGCGGTGAAGAGATGGGTCTTTAGGCGGGACTGGAAGATGGTGAGGGACACAGAATTGCGGATCAGTTGGGTTTTAATCTGCCCAAGCTAAGTATGAGATGGTGTTCCTCCAATTTGCGTTTGGCCTCACTCTGACAATGGAGGAGGTTCAGGACAGAAAGGTTAAATGTTGGAATGGGAAGGGGAATTAAAGTGTTTGGCAACTTTGAGCGGATTGAGGCGACTGCATACTTTGAATGTTGCTTGCTTCAGTGCAAGTTGAATGCAGTTCAGGCTGTGTTGAAACTGGCAACACTGTGCAGCCTTTCTGCCTCTGCAGGTGTTGGCCTCTTGATGACATCTGGTCTCGTGCCGAGAAGCTGGGTGCGCTGGAAAGCACTCAGGTGAGCCCCTGACAGTCCCATCCTTGTGCACTCTCGCTCTTCCTCCTGGAGCCCTTCACCTCCGTTGGTCACGGCTGCCCGTGAGCAGTCCGGGTGTCAGGGGTTATGGGGAGAAGGCAGGAGAACGCGGTTAGGAGGGAGAGATAGATCAGCCATGATTGAATGGCAGAGTAGATGGGCTGAATGGCCTAATTCTGCTCCTATCACTTAGAACCTTATTACCCTGGAGCTGCCCTGGCTGCAGGATCCCTCGCAGTCCATTCACCCCTTTCCCACATTCTGATACAGCCACCCGCGACCAATTGAATTGAATAAACTTTATTAAACCCCAAGGGGAAATTCTGATGTCCTTGCAGCACACTAATAAAAAATACAACAAAGTATTCATGAAGAAATTCAACACCAAACATAAAACATCCCCCCACAGTGATTCCCACTGTGGGGGAAGGCACAAAGTTCAGTCCCCATCCTCTTGTCCACCCAAAGTCGGGCCTATTGAGGCCTCCACAGTCGCCGCCACGGCGCCCGATGTTCTCGCCGGGTGATGGTACTCCGGCGTCGGGAGAATCCCCAGCGGCTTGAGGTGCCAGGAACGGCCGCCTTCCCAACGGAGCCCGCGGCTTCCAAGCTTCCAAGCCAACCTGACCGCGCCGGACGGAGCTCCACACACTGGCGATCTCTGCGAGAGATCCCAGGCTCCGGGATGTAAAGTTCAGCGTCGCAGCTGGTCGCTCCGCAGAACCGCGGCTCACCGATGATGTTTTCGGCAGTCCCAGCATTCTGGAGTTCCAGCGCGGCGACCCAGGAAAGGCATCGCCCGCTCCACGACAGCGCTCCAGCGCCGCGCCGCCGCCAAAGCCGATGTTCTGCGCCGCCACCAAAGCCGATGTTCCGGGCAGGGCCCCTCAGGAAAACGTCGCTCCAGGACCCGCTGTTAGGCCGCGAGGACGGGTCGAAGACGCTGCTCGGAGGAAGGCAACCCCTCCGACCAGGTAGGGACTTGGAAAAGCAGTTTCCCCCTCCCCCCCACCACCCCCCACACATAAAAAGATTAGACCCCCTGACTGTACACTAAACAAACTAAAAATAACAAAAAAGAAGGGGAAAAAAACGGACAGCTGCAGGACAGGCAGCCGTTCAGGACAGCGCCTCCTCCGAAAACCCAAGTAACTTGCACAATCACAGGAGGTCCTCGGCACAATCATGTCCATCCCTGGGACTCCAGGATAGTCATGGTGTTGTAGTCATGCAACATGTTGTTAGTTGGCCTTGCCAAGCAAGTTGGCAAACTGGGCTCATTTGGCCCCGAGTCCTCGAATCCCGTTGTCAATATTTGTGTCCGAATGTCTTTTCAGAAACCAATGAGTACCTGGTGGATCTTGGCATTCACTGAAACTCTTCCACAGCTGTAGAAGCTTAAAATGCATATTTAAAATTCCATGTGTGGGTTTTAGTGGGTTGCAAGTTGTTCTTCATCCTTCCGTGGCCAAGTCTGATCTAATCGGCTATCCTGTCGATCAGAAGGGATTCAAGATTCAAGAGAGTTTATTGTCATGTCCCTGATAGGACAATGAAATTCTTGCTTTGCTTCAGCACAACAGAACATAGTAGGCATGACTACAGAACAGATCAGTGTGTCCATATGCCATTATATAAATATATACACACATGAATAAACTGATAAAGTGTAAATAACAGATAATGGGCTATTAATGTTCAGAGTTTTGTCCGAGCCAAGTTTAATAGCCTGATGGCTGTGGGAAAGCAGCTATTCCTGATCCTGGTTGTTGCTGTCCTCATGCTCCTGTACCTTCTACCTGAAGGTTGCGGGGAGATGAGTGTGTGGCCAGGATGGTTGGGTCATTGATGATACTGCCAGCCTTTTTGATGCAGCGACTGCGATAGATCCCTTCGATGGAAGGGAGGTCAGAGCCGATGATGGACTGGGCAGTGTTTACTACTTTTTGTAGTCTTTTTCTCCCCAGGGCACTCAAGTTGCTGAACCAAGCCACGATGCAACCGGTCAGCATGCTCTCTACTGTGCACCTGTAGAAGTTAGAGAGAGTCCTCCTTGACAAACCGACTCTCCGTAATCTTCTCAGGAAATAGAGGCGCTGATAAGCTTTCCTAATAATTGCATCAGTGTTCTCGGTCCAGGAAGGATCTTCAGAGATGTGCACGCCCAGGAATTTGAACCCCTTGACCCTTTCAACCATATAAACGGAACTGTGGGTCCCCATCCTACTCCTTTCAAAGTCCACAATCATTTCCTTGGTTTTCCTCCCTGCCAATACACTTCAATAGACCATCCCTCTTGACAATCACAATACCGAATACATTTGGCCGACCCTCCCTCCTTGTCTATTGTGGATGGGCTTCAATCAGCCATCCCTCCCGGCTTCTCACTGTGCCTTTGTCTGGTTGCCTGTTCACTTACACTGGAGGCTTGTCCTCCTGATGCAGCTGATGCTTGCAATGGGAAAGGCATGTAAATTGGCCACAGCACTAGTGCAGCTAGTGGCATGTGCTTCATAGATCTGAAAGGGAAGGGTGGGAGAGGTCATGGGCAGAATTCCAGAGGGGGGAGGCACGACACCCATGTTTAGAGAGGTGGGGGGCAAACCCCCTCCATGTTTTGTAATCCGGATTTTGAAATTCGATGAAAAATAATCTATTAAAATCTCTGGTTTCTTCGAGACAGTGGGGTACCACTGTGAAGTGCTTGTTAATTGTCTCTAGTAACATCGTATTAACACAATGTGTTTTGACCTTCAAGTGTTACTGAAGGTATTCAAGGAGAATTTCTTAAAGCTGTCTGATGCGGGTACAGTTACCATTTGAACTAATTGGATGTATTAATGGATGGGAAAGATTTAAACGGTTCGTACGGGTTTCCTGACTGGCTTGCAGGTAAGTCCCTCATTCAGGTCACACGTTATTTAGTATTTTTTCCCCCTCTAAGGTCGGTTCTTCTGTTTGCCTTTATTTGCTTCAGTTTGATTTGTTTAAGTGTTATTTATCACATTGTAGCTTTTGAAAGATTCAAGAGGGTATTAGAAGTTTTCTAAGGGCTGAATCGGCCGATTTGCGGTGTCCTTCATCGCCCGGAGTGGCTTAAAATCAATCTGCAACATCGAGGCGATCGTGGCTCCCGATGTTGAAGTCTCCGTTGGCCGATTTTAAAACGCGCCGGGTGATGGAAGGCCCCGTGAACGGGTCGGTTCAAGCCCCACGATTTGGGACAGACGAAGCTGACAGACAAACCAAAGGCAGCTTTAGCGTTTTCAAACCAAAGGCGGCTTTAGTTTCTTTCGAACCGAAGGCGGCTTTAGCATTTTCAAACCAAAGGCGGCTTTAGTTTTTTCGAACCGAAGGTGGCTTTAGCATTTTCAAACCAAAGGCGGCTTTAGCGTTTTGAAACTTTCAGAAACTTTAGCATTTTCAAACCTTCAGTATCTTTAGCGTTTTGAAACCAAAGGCAGCTTTAGCATTTTGAAACCAAAGGCGGCTTTAGCGTTTTCAAACCAAAGGCAGCTTTAGTGTTTTCAAACCAAATGCGGCTTTAGCTTTTTCAAACCAAAGTCAGCTTTAGCGTTTTCAAACCAAAGGCGGCTTTAGCGTATTTAAACCTTTAGCGACTTTAGCATTTTCAAACGTTCGGTAACTTTAGCGTTTTCAAACCAAAGGCAGCTTTAGTTTTTTCGAACCAAAGGCGGCTTTAGCATTTTCAAACCAAAGGCGGCTTTAGCGTTTTCAAACCTTCGGAAACTTTAGCATTTTCAAACCTTCAGTATCTTTAGCGTTTTGAAACCAAAGTCAGCTTTAGCATTTTGAAACCAAAGGCGGCTTTAGCGTTTTCAAACCAAAGGCAGCTTTAGTGTTTTCGAACCAAATGCGGCTTTAGCGTTTTCAAACCAAAGTCAGCTTTAGCGTTTTCAAACCAAAGGCGGCTTTAGCGTATTCAAACCTTTAGCGACTTTAGCATTTTCAAACGTTCGGTATCTTTAGCGTTTTCAAACCAAAGGCGGCTTTAGCGTTTTCAAACCAAAGGCGGCTTTAGCATTTTGAAACATTCGGTAACTTTAGCGTTTTCAAACCAAAAGCAGCTTTAGCGTTTTCAAACCAAAGGCGGCTTTAGCGGATTCAAACCTTTAGCAACTTTAGCATTTTGAAACATTCGGTAACTTTAGCGTTTTCAAACCAAAGGCGGCTTTAGCAAATTCAAACCTTCGGCATCTTTAGCGTTTTGAAACCAAAGGCAGCTTTAGCATTTTGAAACCAAAGGCGGCTTTAGCGTTTTCAAACCAATGGCAGCTTTACCGTTTTCAAACCAAAGGCGGCTTTAGCGTTTTCAAACCAAAGGCAGCTTTAGCGTTTTCAAACCAAAGGCAGCTTTAGCGTTTTCAAACCAAAGGCAGCTTTAGTTTTTTCGAACCAAAGGCGGCTTTAGCATTTTCAAACCAAAGGCGGCTTTAGCGTTTTCAAACCTTCGGAAACTTTAGCATTTTCAAACCTTCAGTATCTTTAGCGTTTTGAAACCAAAGGCAGCTTTAGCGTTTTGAAACCAAAGGCGGCTTTAGCGTTTTCAAACCAAAGGCGGCTTTAGCGTTTTCAAACCAAAGGCGGATTTAGTGTTTTCAAACCAAAAGCAGCTTTAGCGTTTTCAAACCAAAGGCGGCTTTATCGGATTCAAAACTTTAGCGACTTTAGCATTTTGAAACATTCGGTAACTTTAGCGTTTTCAAACCAAAGGCGGCTTTAGCATATTCAAACCTTCGGCGTCTTTAGCGTTTTGAAACCAAAGGCAGCTTTAGCATTTTGAAACCAAAGGCGGCTTTAGCGTTTTCAAACCAATGGCAGCTTTATCGTTTTCAAACCAAAGGCGGCTTTAGCGTTTTCAAACCAAAGGCAGCTTTAGCGTTTTCAAACCAAAGGCAGCTTTAGCGTTTTGAAACCAAAGGCAGCTTTAGATTTTTCGAACCAAAGGCGGCTTTAGCGTTTTCAAACCTTCGGAAACTTTAGCATTTTCAAACCTTCAGTATCTTTAGCGTTTTGAAACCAAAGGGAGCTTTAGCGTTTTGAAACCAAAGGCGGCTTTAGCGTTTTCAAACCAATGGCAGCTTTATCGTTTTCAAACCAAAGGCGGCTTTAGCGTTTTCAAACCAAAGGCAGCTTTAGCGTTTTCAAACCAAAGGCAGCTTTAGCGTTTTGAAACCAAAGGCAGCTTTAGATTTTTCGAACCAAAGGCGGCTTTAGCGTTTTCAAACCTTCGGAAACTTTAGCATTTTCAAACCTTCAGTATCTTTAGCGTTTTGAAACCAAAGGGAGCTTTAGCGTTTTGAAACCAAAGGCGGCTTTAGCGTTTTCAAACCAAAGGCGGATTTAACGTTTTCAAACCAAAAGCAGCTTTAGCGTTTTCAAACCAGTCAGCTTTAGCGTTTTCAAACCAAAGGCGGCTTTAGCGTATTCAAACCTTTAGCGACTTTAGCATTTTCAAATGTTCGGTAACTTTAGCGTTTTCAAACCAAAGGCAGCTTTGGCATATTCAAACCATCGGCGACTTTAGCGTTTTCAAACCTTGGGTAACTTTAGCGTTTTCAAACCAAAGGCGGCTTAAGCGTTTTCAAACCAAAGGCGGCTTTAGCGTTTTCAAACCAAAGGCAGCTTTAGCGTTTTCAAACCAAAGGCAGCTTTAGCGTTTTCAAACCAAAGGCAGCTTTAGTTTTTTCGAACCAAAGGCGGCTTTAGCATTTTCAAACCAAAGGCGGCTTTAGCGTTTTCAAACCTTCGGAAACTTTAGCATTTTCAAACCAGTATCTTTAGCGTTTTGAAACCAAAGGCAGCTTTAGCGTTTTGAAACCAAAGGCCGCTTTAGCGTTTTCAAACCAAAGGCGGATTTAGCGTTTTCAAACCAAAAGCAGCTTTAGCGTTTTCAAACCAAAGGCGGCTTTAGCGGATTCAAACCTTTCGCGACTTTAGCATATTCAAACCTTCGGCATCTTTAGCGTTTTGAAACCAAAGGCAGCTTTAGCATTTTGAAACCAAAGGCAGCTTTAGTGTTTTCAAACCAATGGCAGCTTTAGCGTTTTCAAACCAAAGGCGGCTTTCGCGTTTTCAAACCAAAGGCAGCTTTAGCGTTTTCAAACCAAAGGCAGCTTTAGCATTTTCAAACCAAAGGCAGCTTTAGTTTTTTCGAACCAAAGGCGGCTTTAGCATTTTCAAACCAAAGGCGGCTTTAGCGTTTTCAAACCTTCGGAAACTTTAGCATTTTCAAACCTTCAGTATCTTTAGCGTTTTGAAACCAAAGGGAGCTTTAGCGTTTTGAAACCAAAGGCGGCTTTAGCGTTTTCAAACCAAAGGCAGCTTTAGCGTTTTCAAACCAAAGGCGGCTTTAGCGTTTTCAAACCAAAGTCAGCTTTAGCGTTTTCAAACTAAAGGCGGCTTTAGCGTATTCAAACCTTTAGTGACTTTAGCATTTTCAAACGTTCGGTAACTTTAGCGTTTTCAAACCAAGGGCGGCTTTAGCATATTCAAACCATTGGCGACTTTAGCATTTTCAAACCTTGGGTAACTTTAGCGTTTTCAAACCAGTCAGCTTTAGCGTTTTCAAACCAAAGGCGGCTTTAGCGTACTCAAACCTTTAGCGACTTTAGCATTTTCAAACGTTCGGTAACTTTAGCGTTTTCAAACCAAAGGCTGGTTTAGCGTTTTCAAACCAAATGCGGCTTTAGCGTTTACAAACCAAAGGCAGTTTTAGCGTTTTGATACCAAAGGCAGCTTTAGCATTTTGAAACCAAAGGCGGCTTTAGCGTTTTCAAGCCAAAGGCAGCTTTAGCGTTTTCAAACCAAAAGCAACTTTAGCGTATTCAAACCAAAGGCAGCTTTAGCATTTTCAAACCAAAGGCGGCTTTAGCGGATTCAAACCAAAGGCAGCTTTAGCGTTTTCAAACCAAAAGCAGCTTTAGCGTTTTGAAAACAAAGTCAGCTTTAGCATTTTAAAACCAAAGGCGGCTTTAGCGTTTTCAAACCAAAGGCAGCTTTAGCGTTTTCAAACCAAATGCGGCTTTAGCGTTTTCAAACCAAATGCGGCTTTAGCGTTTTCAAACCAAATTCAGCTTTAGCGTATTCAAACCTTTAGCGACTAGCATTTTCAAACATTCGGTAACTTTAGCGTTTTCAAACCAAAGGCGACTTTAGCATATTCAAAACAATCGGCGACTTTAGCATTTTCAAACGTTCGGTAACTTTAGCGTTTTTAAACCAAAGGCGGGTGTAGCGTTTTCAAACCAAATGCGGCTTTAGCGTTTACAAACCAAAGGCAGTTTTAGCGTTTTGATACCAAAGGCAGCTTTAGCATTTTGAAACCAAAGGCGGCTTTAGCATTTTCAAGCCAAAGGCAGCTTTAGCGGATTCAAACCAAAGGCAGCTTTAGCGTTTTCAAACCAAAAGCAGCTTTAGCGTTTTGAAAACAAAGTCAGCTTTAGCATTTTGAAACCAAAGGCGGCTTTAGCGTTTTCAAACCTAAGGCACCTTTAGCGTTTTCAAACCAAATACGGCTTCAGCGTTTTCAAACCAAAGTCAGCTTTAGCGTTTTCAAACCAAAGGAGGCTTTAGCGTATTCAAACCTATAGCGACTTTAGCATTTTCAAACGTTCGGTAACTTTAGCGTTTTCAAACCAAAGGCGGCTTTAGCATATTCAAACCATCGGCGACTTTAGCGTTTTCAAACCTTGGGTAATTTTAGCGTTTTCAAACCAAAGTCAGCTTTAGCGTTTTCAAACCAAAAGCAGCATTAGCGTTTTGAAAACAAAGTCAGCTTTAGCATTTTGAAACCAAAGGCGGCTTTAGCGTTTTCAAACCTAAGGCACCTTTAGCGTTTTCAAACCAAATACGGCTTCAGCGTTTTCAAACCAAAGTCAGCTTTAGCGTTTTCAAACCAAAGGAGGCTTTAGCGTATTCAAACCTATAGCGACTTTAGCATTTTCAAACGTTCGGTAACTTTAGCGTTTTCAAACCAAAGGCGGCTTTAGCATATTCAAACCATCGGCGACTTTAGCGTTTTCAAACCTTGGGTAATTTTAGCGTTTTCAAACCAAAGTCAGCTTTAGCATTTTCAAACCAAAGGCGGCTTTAGCGTTTTCAAACCAAAGGAGGCTTTAGCGTACTCAAACCTTTAGCGACTTTAGCATTTTCAAATGTTCGGTAACTTTAGCGTTCTCAAACAAAGGCAGGTTTAGCGTTTTTAAACCAAATGCGGCTTTAGCGTTTACAAACCGAAGGCGGCTTTAGCGTTTTCAAACCAAAGGCGGCTTTAGCGTTTTCAAACCAAAGGCAGCTTTAGCGTTTTCAAACCAAAGGCAGCTTTAGCGTTTTCAAACCAAAGGCAGCTTTAGTTTTTTCGAACCAAAGGCGGCTTTAGCATTTTCAAACCAAAGGCGGCTTTAGCGTTTTCAAACCTTCAGAAACTTTAGCATTTTCAAACCTTCAGTATCTTTAGCGTTTTGAAAACAAAGTCAGCTTTAGCATTTTGAAACCAAAGGCGGCTTAAGCGTTTTAAAACCAAAGGTTGCTTTAGCGTTTTCAAACCAAAGGCGGCTTTAGCGTTTTCAAACCAAAGGCAGCTTTAGCGTTTTCAAACCAAAGGCAGCTTTATTTTTTTCGAACCAAAGGCGGCTTTAGCATTTTCTAAACCAAAGGCAGCTTTAGTGTTTTCAAACCTTTGGAAACTTTAGCATTTTCAAACCTTCAGTATCTTTAGCGTTTTGAAACCAAAGGCAGCTTTAGCGTTTTGAAACCAAAGGCGGCTTTAGCGTTTTCAAACCAAAGGCGGATTTAGCGTTTTCAATCCAAAAGCACCTTTAGCATATTCAAACCTTTAGCGACTTTAGCATTTTCAAACGTTCGGTAACTTTAGCGTTTTCAAACCAAAGGCGGCTTTAGCGTTTTCAAACCAAAGGCGGCTTTAGCATTTTCAAACCAAAGGCGGCTTTAGCGTTTTCAAACCATCAGAAACTTTAGCATTTTCAAACCTTCAGTATCTTTAGCGTTTTGAAACCAAAGGCAGCTTTAGCGTTTTGAAACCAAAGGCGGCTTTAGCGTTTTCAAATCAAAGGCGGATTTAGCGTTTTCAAACCAAAAGCAGCTTTAACGTTTTGAAAACAAAGTCAGCTTTAGCATTTTGAAACCAAAGGCGGCTTTAGCGTTTTCAAACCAAAGGCAGCTTTAGCGTTTTCAAACCAAAGGCGGCTTTAGCGTTTTCAAACCTTTAGCGACTTTAGCATTTTCAAACGTTCGGTAACTTTAACATTTTCAAACCAAAGGCGGCTTTAGCATATTCAAACCATCGGCGACTTTAGCGTTTTCAAACCTTGGGTAACTTTAGCGTTTTCAAACCAAAGTCAGCTTTAGCGTTTTCAAACCAAAGGCGGCTTTAGCGTTTTCAAACCAAAGTCAGCTTTAGCATTTTGAAACCAAAGGCGGCTTTAGCGTTTTAAAACCAAAGGCTGCTTCAGCGTTTTCAAACCAAAGGCGGCTTTAACGTTTTCAAACCAAAGGCAGCTTTAGCGTTTTCAAACAAAGGCAGCTTTAGCATTTTCAAACCAATGGCGGCTTTAGCGTTTTCAAACCAAAGGCAGCTTTAGCGTTTTCAAACCAAAGGCAGCTTTATTTTTTTCGAACCAAAGGCGGCTTTAGCATTTTCTAAACCAAAGGCAGCTTTAGTGTTTTCAAACCTTTGGAAACTTTAGCATTTTCAAACCTTCAGTATCTTTAGCGTTTTGAAACCAAAGGCAGCTTTAGCGTTTTGAAACCAAAGGCGGCTTTAGCGTTTTCAAACCAAAGGCGGATTTAGCGTTTTCAATTCAAAAGCAGCTTTAGCGTTTTCAAACCAAAGTCAGCTTTAGCGTTTTCAAACCAAAGGCGGCTTTAGCGTATTCAAACCTTTAGCGACTTTAGCATTTTCAAACGTTCGGTAACTTTAGCGTTTTCAAACCAAAGGCGGCTTTAGCGTTTTCAAACCAAAGGCGGCTTTAGCATTTTCAAACCAAAGGCGGCTTTAGCGTTTTCAAACCATCAGAAACTTTAGCATTTTCAAACCTTCAGTATCTTTAGCGTTTTGAAACCAAAGGCAGCTTTAGCGTTTTGAAACCAAAGGCGGCTTTAGCGTTTTCAAACCAAAGGCGGATTTAGCGTTTTCAAACCAAAAGCAGCTTTAACGTTTTGAAAACAAAGTCAGCGTTAGCATTTTGAAACCAAAGGCGGCTTTAGCGTTTTCAAACCAAAGGCAGCTTTAGCGTTTTCAAACCAAAGGCGGCTTTAGCGTTTTCAAACCTTTAGCGACTTTAGCATTTTCAAACGTTCGGTAACTTTAGCGTTTTCAAACCAAAGGCGGCTTTAGCATATTCAAACCATCGGCGACTTTAGCGTTTTCAAACCTTGGGTAACTTTAGCGTTTTCAAACCAAAGTCAGCTTTAGCGTTTTCAAACCAAAGGCGGCTTTAGCGTTTTCAAACCAAAGTCAGCTTTAGCGTTTTCAAACCAAAGGCGGCTTTAGCGGATTCAAACCTTTAGCGACTTTAGCATTTTCAAACGTTCAGTAACTTTAGCGTTTTCAAACCAAAGGCGGCTTTAGCATATTCAAACCTTCGGCACCTTTAGCGTTTTGAAATGAAAGGCAGCTTTAGCATTTTGAAACCAAAGGCAGCTTTAGCGTTTACAAACCAAAGGCTGTTTTAGCGTTTACAAACCAAAGGCAGCTTTAGGATTTTGAAACCAAAGGCGGCTTTAGCGTTTTCAAACCAATGGCAGCTTTAGCGTTTTCGAACCAAAGGCGGCTTTAGCATTTTCAAACCAAAGGCAGCTTTAGCGTTTTCTAACCTTTGGAAACTTTAGCATTTTCATACCTTCAGTATCTTTAGCGTTTTGAAACCAAAGGCAGCTTTAGCGTTTTGAAACCAAAGGCGGCTTTAGCGTTTTCAAACCAAAGGCGGATTTAGCATTTTCAAACCAAAGGCAGCTTTAGCGTTTTCAAACCAAAGGCGGCTTTAGCGTTTTCAAACCAAAGTCAGCTTTAGCGTTTTCAAAAAAAGGCGGCTTTAGCGTACTCAAACCTTTAGTGACTTTAGCATTTTCAAACGTTCGGTAACTTTAGCGTTTTCAAACCAAATGCGGCTTTAGCGTTTACAAACCAAAGGCAGTTTTAGCGTTTTGATACCAAAGGCAGCTTTAGCATTTTGAAACCAAAGGCGGCTTTAGCGTTTTCAAACCAAAGGCAGCTTTAGCGTTTTCAAACCAAAGGCGGCTTTAGCGTATTCAAACCAAAGGCAGCTTTAGCATTTTCAAACCAAAGGCAGCTTTAGCGTTTTCAAACCAAAGGCGGCTTTAGCATTTTCAAACCAAAGGCGGCTTTAGTGCTTTCAAACCTTCGGAAAATTTAGCATTTTCAAACCTTCAGTATCTTTAGCGTTTTGAAACCAAAGGCAGCTTTAGCATTTTGAAAACAAAGTCAGCTTTTGCATTTTGAAACCAAAGGCGGCTTTAGCATTTTCAAACCAAAGGCAGCTTTAGCGTTTTCAAACCAAAGGCGGCTTTAGCGTATTTAAACCTTTAGCAACTTTAGCATTTTCAAACGTTCGGTAACTTTAGCGTTTTCAAAGCAAAGGCGGCTTTAGCATATTCAAACCATCGACGACTTTAGTGTTTTCAAACCTTGGGTAACTTTAGCGTTTTCAAACCTTGGGTAACTTTAGCGTTTTCAAACCAAAGGCGGCTTTAGCGTTTTCAAACCAAAGAATGGTTTAGCGTTTTCAAACCAAAGGCAGCTTTAGCGTTTTCAAACCAAAGGCGGCTTTAGCGTATTCAAACCTTTAGCGACTTTAGCATTTTCAAACGTTCGGTAACTTTAGCATTTTCAAACCAAAGGCGGCTTTAGCATATTCAAACCGTCGGCGAATTTAGCGTTTTCAAACCTTGGGTAACTTTAGCGTTTTCAAACCAAAGGCGGCTTTAGCATTTTCAAACCAAAGGCGGCTTTAGCATTTTCAAACCAAAGGCAGCTTTAGCATTTTCAAACCTTCAGTATCTGTAGCGTTTTGAAACCAAAGGCAGCTTTAGCGTTTTGAAACCAAAGGTTGCTTTAGCGTTTTCAAACCAAAGGCGGATTTAGCGTTTTCAAACCAAAAGCAGCTTTAGCGTTTAGAAAACAAAGTCAGCTTTAGCATTTTGAAACCAAAGGCGGAGTTAGCGTTTTCAAACCAAAGGCAGCTTTAGCGTTTTCAAACCAAATGCGGCTTTAGCGATTTCAAACCAAAGTCAGCTTTAGCATTTTCAAACCAAATGCGGCTTTAGCATATTCAAACCTTTAGCGACTTTAGCATTTTCAAACGTTGGGTAACTTTAGCATTTTCAAACCAAAGACAGCTTTAGTTTTTTCGAACCAAGGGCGGCTTTAGCATTTTGAAACCAAAGGCGGCTTTAGCGTTTTCAAACCAAAGGCAGCTTTAGCGTTTTCAAACCAAATGCGGCTTTAGCGAATTCAAACCGAAGTCAGCTTTAGAGTTTTCAAACCAAAGGCGGCTTTAGCATATTCAAACCTTTAGCGACTTTAGCATTTTCAAACGTTGGGTAACTTTAGCGTTTTCAAACCAAAGGCAGCTTTAGTTTTTTCGAACCAAAGGCAGCTTTAGCATTTTCAAACCAAAGGCGGCTATAGCGTTTTCAAACCTTCGGAAACTTTAGCATTTTCAAACCTTCAGTATCTTTAGCGTTTTGAAACCAAAGGCAGCTTTAGCGTTTTGAAACCAAAGGCGGCTTTAGCGTTTTCAAACCAAAGGTGGATTTAGCGTTTTCAAACCAAAAGCAGTTTAGCGTTTTGAAAACAATGTCAGCTTTAGCATTTTCAAACCAAAGGCGGCTTTAGCGTTTTCAAACCAAAGGCAGCTTTAGCGTTTTCAAACCAAAGGCGGGTTTAGCGTTTTCAAACCAAAGGTAGCTTTAGCGTTTTCAAACCAAAGGCAGCTTTAGCGTTTTCAAACCAAAGGCAGCTTTAGTTTTTTCGAACCAAAGGCAGCTTTAGCATTTTCAAACCAAAGGCGGCTTTAGCATTTTCAAACCTTTGGAAACTTTAGCATTTTCATACCTTCAGTATCTTTAGCGTTTTTAAACCAAAGGCTGCTTTAGCGTTTTGAAACCAAAGGCGGCTTTAGCGTTTTCAAACCAAAAGCGGATTTAGCGTTTTCAAACCAAAGGCGGCTTTAGCGTTTTCAAACCAAAGTCAGCTTTAGCGTTTTCAAACCAAAGGCGGCTTGAGCGGATTTAAACCTTTAGCGACTTTAGCATTTTCAAACGTTCGGTAAATTTAGCGTTTTCAAACCAAAGGCGGCTTTAGCATATTCAAACCTTCGGCATCTTTAGTGTTTTGAAACCAAAGGCAGCTTTAGCATTTTGAAACCAAAGGCAGCTTTAGCGATTACACACCAATGGCAGTTTTAGCGTTTACAAACCAAAGGCAGCTTTAGGATTTTGAAACCAAAGGCGGTTTTAGCGTTTTCAAACCAATGGCAGCTTTAGCGTTTTCAAACCAAAGGCGGGTTTAGCGTTTTCAAACCAAAGGCAGCTTTAGCGTTTTCAAACCAAAGGCAGCTTTAGTTTTTTCGAACCAAAGACAGCTTTAGCATTTTCAAACCAAAGGCAGCTTTAGCGTTTTCAAACCAAAGACGGATTTAGCGTTTTCAAACCAAAAGCAGCTTTAGCGTTTTGAAAACAAAGTCAGCTTTAGCATTTTGAATCCAAATGCAGCTTTAGCGTTTTCAAACCAAAGGCAGCTTTAGCGTTTTCAAACCAAAGGCGGCTTTAGCGTTTTCAAACCAAAGTCAGCTTTAGCGTTTTCAAACCAAAGGCGGCTTTAGCGTTTTCAAACCAAAGGCAGCTTTAGTTTTTTCGAACCAAAGGCAGCTTTAGCATTTTCAAACCAAAGGCGGCTTTAGCATTTTCAAACCTTTGGAAACTTTAGCATTTTCATACCTTCAGTATCTTTAGCGTTTTGAAACCAAAGGCAGCTTTAGCGTTTTGAAACCAAAGGCGGCTTTAGCGTTTTCAAACCAAAGGCGGATTTAGCGTTTTCAAACCAAAGGCAGCTTTAGCGTTTTCAAACCAAAGGCGGATTTAACGTTTTCAAACCAAAAGCAGTTTAGCGTTTTGAAAACAAAGTCAGCTTTAGCATTTTGAAACCAAAGGCGGCTTTAGCGTTTTCAAACCAAAGGCAGCTTTAGCGTTTTCAAACCAAAGGCGGCTTTAGCGTTTTCAAACCAAAGTCAGCTTTAGCGTTTTCAAACCAAAGGCGGCTTGAGCGGATTCAAACCTTTAGCGACTTTAACATTTTCAAACGTTCGGTAACTTTAGCGTTTTCAAACCAAAGGCGGCTTTAGCATATTCAAACCTTCGGCATCTTTAGCGTTTTGAAACCAAAGGCAGCTTTAGCATTTTGAAACCAAAGGCAGCTTTAGCGATTACACACCAAAGGCAGTTTTAGCGTTTACAAACCAAAGGCAGCTTTAGGATTTTGAAACCAAAGGCGGTTTTAGCGTTTTCATACCAATGGCAGCTTTAGCGTTTTCAAACCAAAGGCAGCTTTAGTTTTTTCGAACCAAAGACAGCTTTAGCATTTTCAAACCAAAGGCGGCTTTAGCGTTTTCAAACCTTTGGAAACTTTAGCATATTCATACCTTCAGTATCTTTAGCGTTTTGAAACCAAAGGCAGCTATAGCGTTTTGAAACCAAAGGCGGCTTTAGCGTTTTCAAACCAAAGGCGGATTTAGCGTTTTCAAACCAAAGGCAGCTTTAGCATTTACAAACCAAAGGTGGCTATAGCGTTTTCAAACCAAAGTCAGCTTTAGCGTTTTCAAACCAAAGGCGGCTTTAGCGTACTCAAACCTTTAGCGACTTTAGCATTTTCAAACGTTCGGTAACTTTAGCGTTTTCAAACCAAAGGCAGCTTTAGCATTTTGAAACCAAAGGCGGCTTTAGCGTTTTCAAACCAAAGACGGATTTAGCGTTTTCAAACCAAAAGCAGCTTTAGCGTTTTGAAAACAAAGTCAGCTTTAGCATTTTGAATCCAAATGCAGCTTTAGCGTTTTCAAACCAAAGTCAGCTTTAGCGTTTTCAAACCAAAGGCGGCTTGAGCGGATTCAAACCTTTAGCGACTTTAGCATTTTCAAACGTTCGGTAACTTTAGCGTTTTCAAACCAAAGGCGGCTTTAGCATATTCAAACCTTCGACATCTTTAGCGTTTTGAAACCAAAGGCAGCTTTAGCATTTTGAAACCAAAGGCAGCTTTAGCGATTACACACCAAAGGCAGTTTTAGCGTTTACAAACCAAAGGCAGCTTTAGGATTTTGAAACCAAAGGCGGTTTTAGCGTTTTCAAACCAATGGCAGCTTTAGCGTTTTCAAACCAAAGGCGGGTTTAGCGTTTTCAAACCAAAGGCAGCTTTAGTGTTTTCAAACCAAAGGCAGCTTTAGTTTTTTCGAACCAAAGACAGCTTTAGCATTTTCAAACCAAAGGCCGCTTTAGCGTTTTCAAACCTTTGGAAACTTTAGCATTTTCATACCTTCAGTATCTTTAGCGTTTTGAAACCAAAGGCAGCTATAGCGTTTTGAAACCAAAGGCGGCTTTAACGTTTTCAAACCAAAGGCAGCTTTAGCATTTACAAACCAAAGGTGGCTATAGCGTTTTCAAACCAAAGTCAGCTTTAGCGTTTTCAAACCAAAGGCGGCTTTAGCGTACTCAAACCTTTAGCGACTTTAGCATTTTCAAACGTTCGGTAACTTTAGCGTTTTCAAACCAAAGGCAGCTTTAGCATTTTGAAACCAAAGGCAGCTATAGCGTTTTGAAACCAAAGGCGGCTTTAACGTTTTCAAACCAAAGGCGGATTTAGCGTTTTCAAACCAAAGGCAGCTTTAGCGTTTTCAAACCAAAGGCGGCTTTAGCGTTTTCAAACCAAAGTCAGCTTTAGCGTTTTCAAACCAAAGGCGGCTTTAGCGTACTCAAACCTTTAGCGACTTTAGCATTTTCAAACGTTCGGTAACTTTAGCGTTTTCAAACCAAAGGCAGCTTTAGCATTTTGAAACCAAAGGCGGCTTTAGCGTTTTCAAACCAAAGACGGATTTAGCGTTTTCAAACCAAAGGCAGCTTTAGCATTTTGAATCCAAATGCAGCTTTGGCGTTTTCAAACCAAAGGCAGCTTTAGCGTTTTCAAACCAAAGGCGGCTTTAGCGTTTTCAAACCAAAGTCAGCTTTAGCGTTTTCAAACCAAAGGCGGCTTTAGCGTTTTCAAACCAAAGGCAGCTTTAGTTTTTTCGAACCAAAGGCAGCTTTAGCATTTTCAAACCAAAGGCGGCTTTAGCATTTTCAAACCTTTGGAAACTTTAGCATTTTCATACCTTCAGTATCTTTAGCGTTTTGAAACCAAAGGCAGCTTTAGCGTTTTGAAACCAAAGGCGGCTTTAGCATTTTCAAACCAAAGGCAGCTTTAGCGTTTTGAAAACAAAGTCAGCTTTAGCATTTTGAATCCAAATGCAGCTTTAGCGTTTTCAAACCAAAGGCAGCTTTAGCGTTTTGAAAACAAAGTCAGCTTTAGCATTTTGAATCCAAATGCAGCTTTAGCGTTTTCAAACCAAAGGCAGCTTTAGCGTTTTCAAACCAAAGGCGGCTTTAACGATTTCAAACCAATGTCAGCTTTAGCGTTTTCAAACCAAAGGCGGCTTTAGCGTATTCAAACCTTTAGTGACTTTAGCAATTTCAAACGTTTGGTAACTTTAGCGTTTTCAAACCAAAGGCGGCTTTAGCATATTCAAACCATCGGTGACTTTAGCGTTTTCAAACCTTGGGTAACTTTAGCGTTTTCAAACCAAAGGCAGCTTTAGCGTTTTCAAACCAAAGGCGGATTTAGCGTTTTCAAACCAAAGGCGGCTTTAGCGTTTTCAAACGAAAGTCGGGTTTAGCGTTTTCAAGCCAAAGGCGGCTTTAGCGTTTTGGACGAGGGGAAGGGAAGAGAGTGGAGGGGTGAGAGACAGAGGTGGGGGAAGGGGAGACTGGAGTAGAGGGAATGGAGAGCAGGGGTGGGTAGGGGAGGAGGGGATAGTGGGGAAGGAGGGGGAGAGGGAAATATATATAAACCAAAGGCGGCTTTAGTGTTTTCAAACCTACGGCAACCTTAGCGTTTTCAAACCTTGGGCAACTTTAGCGTTATGAAACTAAATGCGGCTTTAGAATTTTGAAACCAAAGGCGGGTTTAACGTTTAGATATTAAAGGCAGCTTTAGCGTTTTGAAACCAAAGGCAGCTTTAGTGTTTTGAAACCAAAGGCAGCTTTAGCGTTTTCAAACCTTAGACAACTTTACCATTTCCAAAACAAATGCGGCTTTAGTGTTTTCAAACCAAAGGCGGCTTTAGCGTTTTGAAACCAAAGGCGGCTTTAGCATTTTCAAAGCAAAGGCAGCTTTAGTGTTTTGAAACCAAAGGCGGCTTTAGCGTTTTGAAACCAAAGGCAGCTTTAGCGTTTTGAAACCAAAGGCAGCTTTTGCATTTTGAAACCAAAGGCAGCTTTAGCGTTTTCAAACCTTAGACAACTTTACCGTTCCCAAAACAAATGCGGCTTTAGTGTTTTCAAACGAAAGGCGGCTTTAGCATTTTGAAACCCAAGGCGGCTTTAGCATTTTCAAAGCAGAGGCAGTTATAGCGTTTTCAAAACCAAAGGCGGCTTTAGCATTTTCAAACCAAAGGCGGCTTTAAGGTTTTCAAACCGAAGGCAGATTTAGCATTTTCAAACCTAAGGCAACCTTAGCATTATGAAACTAACGGCAGCTTTAGCATTTTGAAACCAAAGGCGGGTTTAGCGATTTGTAACCAAAGGCAGCTTTAGCATTTTGAATCCAAAGGCAGCTTTAGCATTTTGAAACCAAAGGTGGCTTTAGTGTTTTAAAACCAAAGGCAGCTTTAGTTTTTTCGAACCAAAGGCGGCTTTAGCGTTTTCAAACGTTAGGCAACATTTTCGTTTTCAAACCTTCGGCAACTTTAGCATTTTGCCAAAGGCAGCTTCAGCGTTTTGAAACCAAAGGCAGCTTTAGCGTTTTGAAACCAAAGGCAGCTTCAGCGTTTTGAAACAACTTCAGAGTTTCGAAACCAAAGGCAGCTTTCGCATTTTCAAACCAAATGCAGCTCTAGCGTTTCAAACCAAATGTGGCTTTAGCGTTTTCAAACCTTCGGCAACTTTAGCATTTTGAAACTAAAGGCGGCTTTAGCGTTTTCAAAACTTTAGCATTTTGCCAAAGGCAGCTTCAGCGTTTTGAAACCAAAGACAGCTTTAACATTTTCAAACCAAAGGCGGCTTTAGCGTTTTCAAACCAAAGGCGGCTTTCGCGTTTTCAGACCAAAGGCAGCTTTAGCGCTTTCAAACCAAAGGCAGCTTTAGCGTTTTCAATCCAGGGCAGCTTTAGCATTTTCAAACTAAAGGAGGCTTTAGCGTTTTCAAACTAAAGGAGGCTTTAGCGATTAGAAACCAAAGGCAGCATTAGCGTTTTGAAACCAAAGGCAGCTTTAGCGTTTTGAAACCAAAGGCAGCTTTAGCGTTTTCAAACCAAAGGCGGCTTTAGCGCTTAGGATGAGGGGAAGGGAAGAGTGGTAGTGTGAAGGGAGAAAGGGGAGGGGTGAGAGACAGGGGTGGAAGGGAGAGGGGTGGGGGATGGGGAGAGAGGGGAAGTGTGGGGAATGAGCGGGAGCGTGGTAGCGGGGAGTGGTGCAAGAGGTGAGAGGTAGGGGAAGAGGGGGAAACGGGTGGGGCATGGGGCAGAGGGTGGTAGAGGGGTAGGGGTGGGAGAGGGGGGGAAAGGGGTTTGGGAGGGGATGTGAGTGAGGCGGGGCAGAGTGGAGGGAGAGGGGGAGCAGGAGTGGTAGGGGAGGGGGGGAGAGTGGGGAAGAGTGGGGAGGGAGGGGGAGAGGGAAATATATATAAACCAAAGGCAGCTTTAATATTTTAAAGCCTTCGGCAACTTTAGCGTTTTAAAACCTTAGGCAACTTTAGCATTATGAAACTAAGGGTGGCTTTAGCATTTTGAAACCAAAGGCGGGTTTAACGCTTTGAAACCAAAGGCTGCTTTAGCATTTTGAAACCAAAGGCGGCTTTAGCGTTTTGATACCAAAGGCAGCTTTAGCGTTTTGATACCAAAGGCAGCTTTAGTGTTTTGAAACCAAAGGTGGCTTTAGCATTTTCAAACCTTAGGTAACTTTAGCGTTTTGAAACCAAAGGCAGCTTTAGCATTTTTAAATCAACGGCAGCTTTAGCGTTTTGAAACACAGACAGTTTTAGCGTTTTGATACCAAAGGCAGCTTTAGCGATTTGAAACCAAAGTCGGCTTTAGCATTTTCAAACCAAAGGCGGCTTTAGCATTTTCAAACCAAAGGCTGCTTTATCGTATTCAAATCAAAGGCAGCTATAGTTTTTTAGAACCAAAGGCGGCTTTAATGTTTTCAAACCTTCGGCATCTTTAGCGTTTTGAAACCAAAGGCAGCTTTAGCATTTTTAAACCAAAAGGCGGCTTTAGCGTATTCAAACCAAAGATGGCTTTAACGTTTTCAAACCAAAGGCAGCTTTAGCGTTTTCAAACCAAAGGGAGCTTTAGCGTTTTAAAACCAAAGCCAGCTTTAGCATTTTCATACCAAAGGCGACTTTAACGTTTTCAAAACCAAAGGCGGCTTTAGCGTATTCAAACCAAAGATGGCTTTAACGTTTTCAAACCAAAGGCAGCTTTAGCGTTTTCAAACCAAAGGGAGCTTTAGCGTTTTAAAACCAAAGCCAGCTTTAGCATTTTCATACCAAAGGCGGCTTTAACGATTTCAAAACCAAAGGCGGCTTTAGCATTTTGAAACCAAAGGCGGGTTTAACGTTTTGAAACCAAAGGCAGCTTTAGCGTTTTGAAACCTAAGGCAGCTTTAGCATTTTGAAACCAAAGGCAGCTTTAGCGTTTTGATACCAAAGGCAGATTTAGCGTTTTGATAGCAAAGGCAGCTTTAGCGTTTTGAAACCAATGGTGGCTTTAGCGTTTTCAAACCAAAGGCTGCTTTAGCGTTTTCAAACCAAAGGCTGCTTTAGCGTTTTCAAACCAAAGGCTACTTTAGCGTATTCAAACCTTCGGCAACTTTAGTGTTTTCAAACCTTCGGCAACTTTATCGTTTTGAAACCAAAGGCAAGTTTAGTGTTTTCCAACCAAAGGCAGCTTTAGTGTTTTCAAACCAAATGCGGCTATAGCGTTTTCAAACCAAATGCGGCTTTAGTGTTTTCAAACCGAAGGCAGTTTTAGCATTTTCAAACCTAAGGCAACCTTAGCGTTATGAAACTAACGGCGGCTTTAGCATTTTCAAACCAAAGGCGGGCTTAGCGATTTGTAACCAAAGGCAACTTTAGTGTTTTCAAACCAAAGGCGGCTTTAGCGTTTTCAAACCAAAGCCTGCTTTATCGTTTTCAAACCAAAGGCAGCTTCAGCATTTTTAAAACCAAAGGCAGCTTTAGCGTTTTCAAACCAGGGCAGCTTTAGCATTTTCAAACGAAATGAGGCTTTAGTGTTTTCAAACCTTCGGTAACTTTAGCGATTTGAAACCAAAGGCAGCATTAGCGTTTTGAAACCAAAGGCAGCTTTAGCGTTTTGAAACCAAAGGCAGCATTAGCGTTTTGATACCAAAGGCAGCTTTAGAGTTTTCAAACCAAAGGCGGCTTTAGCGTTTTCAAACCAAAGGCGGCTTTAGCTCTTAGGATGAGGGGAAGGGAAGAGGGATAGTGTGAAGGGAGAGAGGGGAGGGGTGACAGACAGGGGTGGAAGGGAGAGGGGTGGGGGATGGGGAGAGAGGGGAAGTGTGGGGAATGAGCGGGAGCGTGGTAGCGGGGAGTGGTGCAAGAGGTGAGAGATAGGGGAAGAGTGGGGGGAAAGGGGTGGGGCAGAGAGGGGTAGAGGGGTAGGGGATGGGAGAGGGGTTTGGGAGGGGATGTGAGTGAGGCGGGGCAGAGTGGAGGGAGAGAGGCAGCGGGAGTGGGAGGGGGAGGAGAGTGGGGAAGAGTGGGGAGGGAGGGGGAGAGGGAAATATATATATAAACCAAAGGCAGCTTTAATATTTTAAAACCTTCGGCAACCTTAGCGTTTTCAAACCTTAGGCAACTTTAGCATTATGAAACTAAGGGCGGCTTTAGCATTTTGAAACCAAAGGCGGGTTTAACGCTTTGAAACCAAAGGCTGCTTTAGCATTTTGAAACCAAAGGCAGCTTTAGCGTTTTGATACCAAAGGCATCTTTAGCGTTTTGATACCAAACGCAGCTTTAGCGTTTTGATACCAAAGGCAGCTTTAGTGTTTTGAAACCAAAGGTGGCTTTAGCCTTTTCAAACCAAAGGCAACTTTAGCGTTTTCAAACCAAAGGCTGCTTTAGCGTTTTCAAACCAAAGGCTGCTTTAGCGTATTCACATGATCGGTAACTTTACCGTTTTCAAACCTTAGCCAACTTTAGCATTTTGTAACCAAAGGCAGCTTTAGCATTTTGACATCAAAGGCAGCTTTAGCGTTTTGAAACAAAGACAGTTTTAGCGTTTTGATACCAAAGGCAGCTTTACGATTTGAAACCAAAGGCGGTTTTAGTGTTTTCAAACCAAAGGCGGCTTTAGCGTTTTCAAACCAAAGCCTGCTTTATCGTTTTCAAACCAAAGGCAGCTTCAGCATTTTTAAAACCAAAGGCAGCTTTAGCGTTTTCAAACCAGGGCAGCTTTAGCATTTTCAAACGAAATGAGGCTTTAGTGTTTTCAAACCTTCGGAAACTTTAGCGATTTGAAACCAAAGGCATCATTAGCGTTTTGAAACCAAAGGCAGCTTTAACGTTTTGAAACCAAAGGCAGCATTAGCGTTTTGATACCAAAGACAGCTTTAGAGTTTTCAAACCAAAGGCGGCTTTAGCGTTTTCAAACCAAAGGCGGCTTTAGCTCTTAGGATGAGGGGAAGGGAAGAGGGATAGTGTGAAGGGAGAGAGGGGAGGGGTGACAGACAGGGGTGGAAGGGAGAGGGGTGGGGGATGGGGAGAGAGGGGAAGTGTGGGGAATGAGCGGGAGCGTGGTAGCGGGGAGTGGTGCAAGAGGTGAGAGATAGGGGAAGAGTGGGGGGAAAGGGGTGGGGCAGAGAGGGGTAGAGGGGTAGGGGATGGGAGAGGGGTTTGGGAGGGGATGTGAGTGAGGCGGGGCAGAGTGGAGGGAGAGAGGCAGCGGGAGTGGGAGGGGGAGGAGAGTGGGGAAGAGTGGGGAGGGAGGGGGAGAGGGAAATATATATAAACCAAAGGCAGCTTTAATATTTTAAAACCTTCGGCAACCTTAGCGTTTTCAAACCTTAGGCAACTTTAGCATTATGAAACTAAGGGCGGCTTTAGCATTTTGAAACCAAAGGCGGGTTTAACGCTTTGAAACCAAAGGCTGCTTTAGCATTTTGAAACCAAAGGCAGCTTTAGCGTTTTGATACCAAAGGCATCTTTAGCGTGTTGATACCAAACGCAGCTTTAGCGTTTTGATACCAAAGGCAGCTTTAGTGTTTTGAAACCAAAGGTGGCTTTAGCGTTTTCAAACCAAAGGCAACTTTAGCGTTTTCAAACCAAAGGCTGCTTTAGCGTTTTCAAACCAAAGGCTGCTTTGGCGTATTCACATGATCGGTAACTTTACCGTTTTCAAACCTTAGCCAACTTTAGCGTTTTGAAACCAAAGGCAGCTTTAGCATTTTGAAATCAAAGGCAGCTTTAGCGTTTTGAAACAAAGACAGTTTTAGCGTTTTGATACCAAAGGCAGCTTTAGCGATTTCAAACCAAAGGCTGCTTTAGCGTATTCACATGTTCAGTAACTTTACCGTTTTCAAACCTTAGGCAACTTTAGCGTTTTGAAACCAAAGGCAGCTTTAGCATTTTGAAATCAAAGGCAGCTTTAGCGTTTTGAAACAAAGACAGTTTTAGCGTTTTGATACCAAAGGCAGCTTTAGCGATTTGAAACCAAAGGCGGCTTTAGTGTTTTCAAACCAAAGGCGGCTTTAGCGTTTTCAAACCAAAGCCTGCTTTAGCGTTTTCAAACCAAAGGCTGCTTTGGCGTATTCACATGATCG
>JAWMAR010003563.1:0-76015 GCA_036785375.1 Leucoraja ocellata
GACATACACACTGACACACACACACTGACACACACACACTGAAACACACACAGTGACACACGCACTGACACACACACACACACACTGACGCACACACACTGACACATACACACACTGACGCACACACACTGACACATACACACACTGACACATACACACTGACACACACACACTGACACACACACAATGACACCACACACACTGACACACACACACACACACTGATACACACACTGACACACACACACACTGACACACACACACACAGACACACACACTGACACACACACACTGACACACACACTCTGACACACACATTGGCACACTGACACACACACACATACTGACACACACACTCACTGACACACACACACGCACTCACTGACACACACACACACACATTGGCACACACTGACACACACACACACACTGGCACACACAAACACACTGACACACACACACTGACACGCACACACACTGACACACACACACTGACACACACACTGACCCACACACACACACACTGACGCCCACACACACTGACACATACACACCCTGACACACACACACACTGACACACACACAGTGACACACACACTGACACACACACACACTGACGCACACACACACACTGACACATACACACACACACACTGACACATACACAGACTGACACACACACTGACACACACTGACACACACACACTGACACACACACAGTGACACACGCACTGACACACACACACTGACGCACACACACTGACACACACGCACACACTGACACACACACACACTGACACATACACACTGACACGTACACACTGACGCACACACACTGACACACACACACACTGACACATAAACACACTGACACATACACACTGACACACACACACTGACGCACACACACTGACACACACACACTGACACACACACTGACACATACACACACACACACACACACACACACTGACACACACGCACACTGACACACGCACTCCGACACACACATTGGCACACTGACACACACACATACATACTGACACACACACTCACTGACACACACACACACACTGACCCACACACACACACACACACACACACACACTGACACCCACACACACACTGACACATACACACACTGACACACACACACACAGTGACACACACACTGACACACACACACTGACGCACACACACATACTGACACATACACAGACTGACACGCACTGACACACACACACTGACACACACACACTGACACACACACAGTGACACACGCACTGACACACACACACACACACTGACGCCCACACACACTGACACATACACACCCTGACACACACACACACACACAGTGACACACACACTGACACACACACACACTGACGCACACACACACACTGACACATACACACACACACTGACACATACACAGACTGACACACACACTGACACACACACTGACACACACACACTGACACACACACAGTGACACACGCACTGACACACACACACACACACTGACGCATACACACACTGACACATACACACTGACACACACACACTGACACACACACACACTGACACACACACACTGACACACACACACACTGACACACACTGACACACGCACACACTGACACATACACTCTGACACACACATTGGCACACTGACACACACACATACTGACACACACACTCACTGACACACACACACACTGACCCACACATACACACACACTGACACCCACACACACACACACACACACACACACTGACACATACACACCCTGACACACACACTGACACACACACAGTGACACACACACTGACCCACACACACACACACTGACGCCCACACACACTGACACATACACACCCTGACACACACACACACACAGTGACACACACACTGACACACACACACACTGACGCACACACACACACTGACACATACACACACACACTGACACATACACAGACTGACACACACACTGACACACACACACTGACACACACACACACACTGACACACACACAGTGACACACGCACTGACACACACACACACACACTGACGCATACACACACTGACACATACACACTGACACACACACACTGACACACACACACTGACACACACACACTGACACACACACACACACTGACACACACTGACACACGCACACACTGACACATACACTCTGACACACACATTGGCACACTGACACACACACATACTGACACACACACTCACTGACACACACACACACACACACACACTGACCCACACATACACACACACTGACACCCACACACACACACACACACACACTGACACATACACACCCTGACACACACACTGACACACACACAGTGACACACACACTGACACACACACACACTGACGCACACACACACTGACACATACACACACACTGACACATACACAGACTGACACACACACTGACACACACACACAGTGACACACACACTGACACACACACACACACTGACGCACACACACTGACACACGCACACACTGACACACACACACTGACACATACACACACTGACGCACACACACTGACACACACACACACACTGACACATACACACACTGACACATACACACTGACACACACACACTGACACACACACACTGACACACACACACACACTGACACACACACACTGACACACACACACAGACATACACACTGACACACACACACTGACACACACACACTGACACACACACAGTGACACACGCACTGACACACACACACACACACTGACGCACACACACTGACACATACACACACTGACGCACACACACTGACACATACACACACTGACACATACACACTGACACACACACACTGACACACACACAATGACACACACACACTGACACACACACACACACACTGATACACACACTGACACACACACACACTGACACACACACACACAGACACACACACTGACACACACACACTGACACACACACTCTGACACACACATTGGCACACTGACACACACACACATACTGACACACACACTCACTGACACACACACACGCACTCACTGACACACACACACACACATTGGCACACACTGACACACACACACACACTGGCACACACAAACACACTGACACACACACACTGACACGCACACACACTGACACACACACACTGACACACACACTGACCCACACACACACACACTGACGCCCACACACACTGACACATACACACCCTGACACACACACACACTGACACACACACAGTGACACACACACTGACACACACACACACTGACGCACACACACACACTGACACATACACACACACACTGACACATACACAGACTGACACACACACTGACACACACTGACACACACACACTGACACACACACAGTGACACACGCACTGACACACACACACTGACGCACACACACTGACACACACGCACACACTGACACACACACACACTGACACATACACACTGACACGTACACACTGACGCACACACACTGACACACACACACACTGACACATAAACACACTGACACATACACACTGACACACACACACTGACGCACACACACTGACACACACACACTGACACACACACTGACACATACACACACACACACACACACACACACTGACACACACGCACACTGACACACGCACTCCGACACACACATTGGCACACTGACACACACACATACATACTGACACACACACTCACTGACACACACACACACACTGACCCACACACACACACACACACACACACACACTGACACCCACACACACACTGACACATACACACACTGACACACACACACACAGTGACACACACACTGACACACACACACTGACGCACACACACACACTGACACATACACAGACTGACACGCACTGACACACACACACTGACACACACACACTGACACACACACAGTGACACACGCACTGACACACACACACACACACTGACGCCCACACACACTGACACATACACACCCTGACACACACACACACACACAGTGACACACACACTGACACACACACACACTGACGCACACACACACACTGACACATACACACACACACTGACACATACACAGACTGACACACACACTGACACACACACTGACACACACACACTGACACACACACAGTGACACACGCACTGACACACACACACACACACTGACGCATACACACACTGACACATACACACTGACACACACACACTGACACACACACACACTGACACACACACACTGACACACACACACACTGACACACACTGACACACGCACACACTGACACATACACTCTGACACACACATTGGCACACTGACACACACACATACTGACACACACACTCACTGACACACACACACACTGACCCACACATACACACACACTGACACCCACACACACACACACACACACACACTGACACATACACACCCTGACACACACACTGACACACACACAGTGACACACACACTGACACACACACACACTGACGCACACACACACACTGACACATACACACACACACACTGACACATACACAGACTGACACACACACTGACACACACAGTGACACACACACTGACACACACACACACTGACGCACACACACTGACACACACGCACACACTGACACACACACACACTGACACACACACAGTGACACACACACTGACGCACACACACTGACACATACACACACTGACGCACACACACTGACACATACACACACTGACACATACACACTGACACACACACACTGACACACACACACTGACACACACACACACACTGACACACACACACACTGACACACACACACAGACACACACACTGACACACACACACTGACACACACACACACTGACACACACACAGTGACACACGCACTGACACACACACACACACACTGACGCACACACACTGACACATACACACACTGACGCACACACACTGACACATACACACACTGACACATACACACTGACACACACACACTGACACACACACAATGACACACACACACTGACACACACACACACACACTGATACACACACTGACACACACACACACTGACACACACACACACAGACACACACACTGACACACACACACTGACACACACACTCTGACACACACATTGGCACACTGACACACACACACACACTGACACACACACTCACTGACACACACACACGCACTCACTGACACACACACACACACATTGGCACACACTGACACACACACACACTGGCACACACAAACACACTGACACACACACACTGACACGCACACACACTGACACACACACACACACTGACACACACACACTGACCCACACACAGACACACTGACGCCCACACACACTGACACATACACACCCTGACACACACACACACTGACACACACACAGTGACACACACACTGACACACACACACACTGACGCACACACACACACTGACACATACACACACACACTGACACATACACAGACTGACACACACACTGACACACACACACTGACACACACACACTGACACACACACAGTGACACACGCACTGACACACACACACTGACGCACACACACTGACACACACGCACACACTGACACACACACACACTGACACATACACACTGACACATACACACTGACGCACACACACTGACACACTCACACACTGACACATAAACACACTGACACATACACACTGACACACACACACACTGACACACACACTGACACACACACACACACACTGACACACACGCACACTGACACACACACTCCGACACACACATTGGCACACTGACACACACACATACATACTGACACACACACTCACTGACACACACACACACACTGACCCACACACACACACACACACACACACTGACACCCACACACACACTGACACATACACACACTGACACACACACAGTGACACACACACTGACACACACACACACTGACGCACACACACACACTGACACATACACAGACTGACACACACACTGACACACACACACTGACACACACACACTGACACACACACAGTGACACACGCACTGACACACACACACACACACACACTGACGCACACACACTGACACATACACAGACTGACACGCACTGACACACACACACTGACACACACACACACTGACACACACACAGTGACACACGCACTGACACACACACACTGACGCACACACACTGACACATACACACACTGACACATACACACTGACACACACACTGACACACACACACACTGACACACACACACACTGACACATACACACTGACACACACACTGACACACACACACTGACACACACACACTGACACACACACAGACACACACACTGACACACACACACACTGACACACACACAGTGACACACGCACTGACACACACACACTGACGCACACACACTGACACACACGCACACACTGACACACACACACACTGACACATACACACTGACACATACACACTGACGCACACACACTGACACACACACACACTGACACATAAACACACTGACACATACACACTGACACACACACACTGACGCACACACACTGACACACACACACTGACACACACACTGACACATACACACACACACACACACACACACACTGACACACACGCACACTGACACACGCACTCCGACACACACATTGGCACACTGACACACACACATACATAATGACACACACACTCACTGACACACACACACACTGACCCACACACACACACACACACACACACACACTGACACCCACACACACACTGACACATACACACACTGACACACACACACAGTGACACACACACTGACACACACACACACTGACGCACACACACACACTGACACATACACAGACTGACACGCACTGACACACACACACTGACACACACACACTGACACACACACAGTGACACACGCACTGACACACACACACACACACTGACGCCCACACACACTGACACATACACACCCTGACACACACACACACACACAGTGACACACACACTGACACACACACACACTGACGCACACACACACACTGACACATACACACACACACTGACACATACACAGACTGACACACACACTGACACACGCACTGACACACACACACTGACACACACACAGTGACACACGCACTGACACACACACACACACTGACGCATACACACACTGACACATACACACTGACACACACACACTGACACACACACACTGACACACACACACTGACACACACACACACACTGACACACACTGACACACGCACACACTGACACATACACTCTGACACACACATTGGCACTGACACACACACATACTGACACACACACTCACTGACACACACACACACTGACCCACACATACACACACACTGACACCCACACACACACACACACACACACTGACACATACACACCCTGACACACACACTGACACACACACAGTGACACACACACTGACACACACACACACTGACGCACACACACACACTGACACATACACACACACACACTGACACATACACAGACTGACACACACACTGACACACACAGTGACACACACACTGACACACACACACACACTGACGCACACACACTGACACACACGCACACACTGACACACACACACACTGACACACACACAGTGACACACACACTGACGCACACACACTGACACATACACACACTGACGCACACACACTGACACATACACACACTGACACATACACACTGACACACACACACTGACACACACACACTGACACACACACACACACTGACACACACACACACTGACACACACACACAGACACACACACTGACACACACACACTGACACACACACACACTGACACACACACAGTGACACACGCACTGACACACACACACACACACTGACGCACACACACTGACACATACACACACTGACGCACACACACTGACACATACACACACTGACACATACACACTGACACACACACTGACACACACACAATGACACACACACACTGACACACACACACACACTGATACACACACTGACACACACACACACTGACACACACACACACAGACACACACACTGACACACACACACTGACACACACACTCTGACACACACATTGGCACACTGACACACACACACACACTGACACACACACTCACTGACACACACACACGCACTCACTGACACACACACACACACATTGGCACACACTGACACACACACACACTGGCACACACAAACACACTGACACACACACACTGACACGCACACACACTGACACACACACACACACTGACACACACACACTGACACACACACTGACCCACACACACACACACTGACGCCCACACACACTGACACATACACACCCTGACACACACACACACTGACACACACACAGTGACACACACACTGACACACACACACACTGACGCACACACACACACTGACACATACACACACACACTGACACATACACAGACTGACACACACACTGACACACACACACTGACACACACACAGTGACACACGCACTGACACACACACACTGACGCACACACACTGACACACACGCACACACTGACACACACACACACTGACACATACACACTGACACATACACACTGACGCACACACACTGACACACTCACACACTGACACATAAACACACTGACACATACACACTGACACACACACACACTGACACACACACTGACACACACACACACACACACTGACACACACGCACACTGACACACACACTCCGACACACACATTGGCACACTGACACACACACATACATACTGACACACACACTCACTGACACACACACACACACTGACCCACACACACACACACACACACTGACACCCACACACACACTGACACATACACACACTGACACACACACAGTGACACACACACTGACACACACACACACTGACGCACACACACACACTGACACATACACAGACTGACACACACACTGACACACACACACTGACACACACACACTGACACACACACAGTGACACACGCACTGACACACACACACACACACACACACTGACGCACACACACTGACACATACACAGACTGACACGCACTGACACACACACACTGACACACACACACACTGACACACACACAGTGACACACGCACTGACACACACACACTGACGCACACACACTGACACATACACACACTGACACATACACACTGACACACACACTGACACACACACACACTGACACACACACACACTGACACATACACACTGACACACACACTGACACACACACACACACACACACTGACACACACGCACACTGACACACACACTCTGACACACACATTGGCACACTGACACACACACACACATACTGACACACACACTCACTGACCCCCCCACACACACACACACACACTGACACCCACACACACAGACACCCACACACACCCACACACACACACTGACACATACACACACTGACACACACACAGTGACACGCACACTGACACACACACACACACACTGACACATACACACACGCACTGACACATACACAGACTGACACACGCACTGACACACACACTGACACACACACACTGACACACACACAGTGACACACGCACTCACACACACACACACACTGACGCACACACACTGACACATACACACACACACTGACACATACACACTGACACATACAAACTGACACACACACACTGACACACACACACACACACTGACACATACACACACTGACACATACACACTGACACACACACACACTGACACACACACACTGACACATACACACTGACACATACACACTGACACACACATACTGACACACACACACTGACACACACACACTGACACACACACTGACACGCACACACACTGACACACACACTGACACACACACACACTGACACACACACTCTGACACACACATTGGCACACTGACACACACACACACACATACTGACACACACACTCACTGACACACACACTCACTGACACACACACACACATTGGCACACACTGACACACACACACAATGGCACACACAAACACACTGACACACACACACACTGACACGCACACACACTGACACACACACACTGACACACACACACTGACACACACACACTGACACACCCCCACACTGACACACACAAACACACTGACACTCACACTGATACACACACACACACTGGCACACACACACACTGGCACACACACACTGGCACACACACACACACACTGACGCACACACACACACTGACGCGCACATGAACACACACACTGGCACACACAAACAAACTGACACACACACACACACACACACACTGACACACACACTGACACACACTGGCTCACACACTGACGCACACAAACACACACTGATGCACACACACACTGGCAAACACACACTGACACACACACACACACACACACTGACACACACTTACACACACTGACAAACATACACTGACACACACAGTGACACGCACACTGACACACACGCACTGACACACACACTGGCACACTTACACACTGACACACACACACACTGACGCACACACACTGACACATACACACACTGACACACACACACTGACGCACACACACTGACACACACACACACACACACTGACGCACACACACTGACACACACACACTGACACACACACACTGACACACACACACTGACACGCACACACTGACACACACACACACTGACACACACACACTGACACACACACACACTGACACACACACACACACTGACCCACACACACACACACTGACGCCCACACACACAGACACCCACACACACACACACACACACACACACACACTGACACATACACACACTGACACATACACACACTGACACATACACACTGACACACACACACACACTGACACACACACTGACACACACACACACACTGACACATACACACTGACACACACACACAGACACACACACACACACTGACACACAGACTGACACACACACACCCACTGACACACACACACAGACACACACACTGACACACACGCACACTGACACACACACTCTGACACACTCATTGGCACACTGACACACACACACACATACTGACACACACACTCACTGACCCACACACACACACACACACACTGACACCCACACACACAGACACCCACACACACACCCACACACACACACTGACACATACACACACTGACACACACACAGTGACACACACACTGACACACACACACTGACGCACACACACACACTGACACATACACACACACTGACACATACACAGACTGACACACGCACTGACACACACACTGACACACACACACTGACACACACAGTGACACACGCACTGACACACACACACACTGACGCACACACACTGACACATACACACACACTGACACATACACACACTGACACATACAAACTGACACACACACACTGACACACACACACTGACACACACACACACACTGACACATACACACTGACACACACACACTGACACACACACACAGACACACACACACACTGACACACACACTCTGACACACACATTGGCACACTGACACACACACACACATACTGACACACACACTCACTGACACACACACTCACTGACACACACACACACACACATTGGTACACACTGACACACACACACACTGGCACACACAAACACACTGGCACACACAAACACACTGACACACACACACACTGACACGCACACACTGACACGCACACACACTGACACACACACACACTGACACACACCCACACTGACACTGATACACACACACACACTGGCACACACACACACACACACACACTGGCACACACACACTGGCACACACACACACTGATGCACACACACACACACTGACGCACACATGAACACACACACTGGCACACACAAACACACTGACACACACACACACACACACTGACACACACACTGACACACACTGGCTCACACACTGACGCACACAAACACACACTGATGCACACACACACACTGGCAAACACACACTGACACACACACACACACACACACTGACACACACTTACACACACTGACAAACACATACACTGACACACGCACTGACACACACACACTGACACACACGCACTGACACACACACACTGACACACTGACACACTGACGCACACACACTGACGCACACACACTGACACATACACACACTGACGCACACACACTGACACACACACACTGACACATACACACACTGACACATACACACTGACACACACACACTGACACACACGCACACTGACACGCACGCACACTGACACACACACACTGACACACACACACACTGACACACACACACACACTGACCCACACACACACACACTGACGCCCACACACACACACACTGACACATACACACCCTGACACACACACACACTGACACACACACAGTCACACACACTGACACACACACAGTGACACACACACTGACACACACACACACTGACGCACACACACTGACACACACACACACACACACTGACGCACACACACTGACACACACACACTGACACACACACACTGACACACACACACACTGACACGCACACACTGACACACACACACACACTGACACACACACACTGACACACACACACTGACACACACACACACACTGACCCACACACACACACACTGACGCCCACACACACACACACTGACACATACACACCCTGACACACACACACTGACACACACACAGTGACACACACACACTGACGCACACACACACACTGACACATACACACACACACTGACACATACACAGACTGACACACACACTGACACACACACACTGACACACACACACACTGACACACACGCACACACTGACACACGCACACACTGACACATACACACACTGACGCACACACACTGACACACACACACTGACACATAAACACACTGACACACACACACTGACACACACACACTGACACACACACACTGACACACACACACACTGACACACACACAGTGACACACGCACTGACACACACACACACACACTGACGCACACACACTGACACACACGCACACACTGACACACACACACACTGACACATACACACTGACGCACACACACTGACACACACACACTGACACATAAACACACTGACACATACACACTGACACACACACAGTGACACACACACACTGACACACACACACACTGACACACACACAGACACACACGCACACTGACACACACACTCCGACACATACATTGGCACACTGACACACACACATACATACTGACACACACACTCACTGACACACACACACACACTGACCGACACACACACACACTGACACCCACACACACACACACTGACACATACACACCCTGACACACACACACACACTGACACACACACAGTGACACACACACTGACACACACACACACACACTGACGCACACACACTGACACATACACACACACTGACACATACACACATTGACACATACACACTGACACACACACACACACACTAACACACACACACACTGACACACACACACTGACACATACACACTGACACACACACACTGACACACACACACACACTGACACACACTAACACTGACACACACACACAGACACACACACTGACACACACGCACACTGACACACACACTCTGACACACACATTGGCACACTGACACACACACACACACATACTGACACACACACTCACTGACCCACACACACACACACACACACTGACACCCACACACACAGACACCCACACACACACACACTGACACATACACACACTGACACACACACAGTGACACACACACTGACACACACACACACTGACGCACACACACACACTGACACATACACACACACACTGACACATACACAGACTGACACACGCACTGACACACACACTGACACACACTCACTGACACACACACAGTGACACACGCACTGACACACACACACACTGACGCACACACACTGACACATACACACACACACTGACACATACACACACTGACACATACAAACTGACACACACACACTGACACACACACACTGACACACACACACACACTGACACATACACACACTGACACATACACACTGACACACACACACTGACACACACACACTGACACATACACACTGACACACACACACTGACACACACACTGACACACACACACTGACACACACACTGACACACACACAGACACACACACTGACACACACAAACACTGACACACACACTCTGACACACACATTGGCACACTGACACACACACACACATACTGACACACACACTCACTGACACACACACTCACTGACACACACACACATTGGCACACACTGACACACACACACACACTGGCACACACAAACACACTGACACACACACACTGACACGCACACACACTGACACACACACACACTGACACACACACACTGACACACACACACACTGACACGCACCCACACTGACACACACAAACACACTGACACTCACACTGATACACACACACACACTGGCACACACACACACACACACTGGCACACACACACTGGCACACACACACACAAACACTGACACACACACACACACTGACGCACACACACACACTGACGCACACATGAACACACACACTGGCACACACAAACACACTGACACACACACTGGCTCACACACTGACGCACACACTGACGCACACAAACACACACTGATGCACACACACATACTGGCAAACACACACTGACACACACACACACACACTGACACACACTTACACACACTGACAAACACATACACTGACACACACAGTGACACACACACTGACACACACGCACTGACACACACACACTGACACACTTACACACTGACACACACACACACACACACACACACTGACGCACACACACTGACACATACACACACTGACGCACACACACTGACACACACACACTGACACATACACACACTGACACATACACACTGACACACACACACACTGACACACACACACACTGATACACACACTGACACACACACACTGACACACACACACAGACACACACACTGACACACACACACACTGACACACACACTCTGACACACACATTGGCACACTGACACACACACACACATACTGACACACACACTCACTGACACACACACTCACTGACACACACACACACATTGGCACACACTGACACACACACACACTGGCACACACAAACACACTGACACACACACACTGACACGCACACACTGACACACACACACTGACACACACACACTGACACACACACACTGACACACACACACACACTGACCCACACACACACACACTGACGCCCACACACACACACACTGACACATACACACCCTGACACACACACACACACTGACACACACACAGTGACACACACACTGACACACACACACACTGACGCACACACACACACTGACACATACACACACACACTGACACATACACAGACTGACACACGCACTGACACACACACTGACACACACACACTGACACACACAGTGACACACGCACTGACACACACACACACTGACGCACACACACTGACATACACACACACACTGACACATACACACACTGACACATACAATCTGACACACACACACTGACACACACACACTGACACACACACACACTGACACATACACACACTGACACATACACACTGACACACACACACACTGACACACACACACTGACACACACACACTGACACACACACACACTGACACGCACCCACACTGACACACACAAACACACTGACACTCACACTGATACACACACACACACTGGCACACACACACACACACACACACACACTGGCACACACACACTGGCACACACACAAACACTGACACACACACACACTGACGCACACACACACACTGACGCACACATGAACACACACACTGGCACACACAAACACACTGACACACACACTGGCTCACACACTGACGCACACACTGACGCACACAAACACACACTGATGCACACACACACACTGGCAAACACACACTGACACACACACACACACACTGACACACACTTACACACACTGACAAACACATACACTGACACACACAGTGACACACACACTGACACACACGCACTGACAGACACACACTGACACACTTACACACTGACACACACACACACACACACACTGACGCACACACACTGACACATACACACACTGACGCACACACACTGACACACACACACTGACACATACACACACTGACACATACACACTGACACACACACACACACTGACACACACACACACTGATACACACACACACTGACACACACACACAGACACACAGACACACACACTGACACACACACACACTGACACACACACTCTGACACACACATTGGCACACTGACACACACACACACACACATACTGACACACACACTCACTGACACACACACTCACTGACACACACACACACATTGGCACACACTGACACACACACACACTGGCACACACAAACACACTGACACACACACACTGACACGCACACACTGACACACACACACTGACACACACACACTGACACACACACACTGACACACACACACACACTGACCCACACACACACACACTGACGCCCACACACACACACACTGACACATACACACCCTGACACACACACACACACTGACACACACACAGTGACACACACACTGACACACACACACACTGACGCACACACACACACACTGACACATACACACACACACTGACACATACACAGACTGACACACGCACTGACACACACACTGACACACACACACTGACACACACAGTGACACACGCACTGACACACACACACACTGACGCACACACACTGACACATACACACACACACTGACACATACACACACTGACACATACAATCTGACACACACACACTGACACACACACACTGACACACACACACACACACTGACACATACACACACTGACACATACACACTGACACACACACACACTGACACACACACACAGACACACACACTGACACACACACACACTGACACACACACTCTGACACACACATTGGCACACTGACACACACACACATACTGACACACACACTCACTGACACACACACTCACTGACACACACACACACACATTGGCACACACTGACACACACACACACTGGCACACACAAACACACTGGCACACACAAACACACTGACACACACACACACTGACACGCACACACACTGACACGCACACACACTGACACGCACACACACTGACACACACACTCACTGACACACACACTCACTGACACACACACACACATTGGCACACACTGGCACACACACACACACACTGGCACACACACACACACTGGCACACACACACTGGCACACACACACACTGATGCACACACACACACTGACGCACACATGAACACACACACTGGCACACACAAACACACTGACGCACACACACACACTGGAAAACACACACTGACACACACACACACACACACTGACACACACTTACACACACTGACAAACACATACACTGACACACGCACTGACACACACACACTGACACACACGCACTGACACACACACACTGACACACTTACACACTGACACACACACACACACACACTGACGCACACACACTGACACATACACACACTGACGCACACACACTGACACACACACACTGACACATACACACACTGACACATACACACTGACACACACACACTGACACACACTGACACGCACACACACTGACACACACACACACTGACACACACACACTGACACACACACACACTGACACACACACACATTGACCCACACACACACACACTGACGCCCACACACACACACACTGACACATACACACCCTGACACACACACACACTGACACACACAGTGACACACACACTGACACACACACAGTGACACACACACTGACACACACACACACTGACGCACACACACACTGACACATACACACACACACACTGACACATACACAGACTGACACACACTGACACACACGCACACACGCACACTGACGCACACACTCTGACACACACATTGGCACACTGACACACACACACATACTGACACACACACTCACTGACACACACACACACTGACCCACACACACACACACACACTGACACCCACACACACACACTGACACATACACACACTGACACACACACACAGTGACACACACACTGACACACACACACACTGATGCACACACACATTGACACATACACAGACTGACACGCACTGACACACACACAATGACACACACACTGACACACACACAGTGACACACGCACTGACACACACACACACACACTGACGCACACACACTGACACATACACACACTGACACATACACACTGACACACACACACACACTAACACACACACACACACACTGACACACACACACACTGACACATACACACTGACACACACACACTGACACACACACACACTGACACACACACTGACACACACTAACACTGACACACACACACAGACACACACACTGACACACACGCACACTGACACACACACTCTGACACACACATTGGCACACTGACACACACACACACATACTGACACACACACTCACTGACCCACACACACACACACACACACTGACACCCACACACACAGACACCCACACACACACACACTGACACATGCACACACTGACACACACACAGTGACACACACACTGACACACACACACACTGACGCACACACACACACTGACACATACACACACACACTGACACATACACAGACTGACACACGCACTGACACACACACTGACACACACTCACTGACACACACACAGTGACACACGCACTGACACACTAACACACACTGACGCACACACACTGACACATACACACACACACTGACACATACACACACTGACACATACAAACTGACACACACACACTGACACACACACACTGCCACACACACACACTGACACATACACACACTGACATACACACTGACACACACACACACACACACACTGACACATACACACTGACACACACACACTGACACACACACACTGACACACACACTGACACACACACACACAGACACACACACTGACACACACAAACACTGACACACACACTCTGACCCACACATTGGCACACTGACACACACACACATACTGACACACACACTCACTGACACACACACTCACTGACACACACACACACATTGGCACACACTGACACACACACACACTGGCACACACAAACACACTGACACACACACACTGACACGCACACACTGACACACACACACTGACACACACACACTGACACACACACACACACACACACACTGACGCCCACACACACACACACACTGACACATACACACCCTGACACACACACTGACACACACACAGTGACACACACACTGACACACACACAGTGACACACACACTGACACACTGACGCACACACACACACTGACACATACACACACACACACACTGACACATACACAGACTGACACACACACTGACACACACACACTGACACACGCACACACTGACACACTGACACATACACACACTGACGCACACACACTGACACACACACACACTGACACATAAACACACTGACACATACACACTGACACACACACTGACACACACACACACTGACACACACACTGACACACACACACACACACAGGCACACACACTGACACACACGCACACTGACACACACACTCTGACACACACATTGGCACACTGACACACACACACATACTGACACACACACTCACTGACACACACACACACACACTGACCCACACACACACACACACACTGACACCCACACACACACACTGACACATACACATACTGACACACACACACAGTGACACACACACTGACACACACACACACTGACGCACACACACACTGACACATACACAGACTGACACACGCACTGACACACACACACTGACACACACACACTGACACACACACAGTGACACACGCACTGACACACACACACACACTGACGCACACACACTGACACATACACACACACTGACACATACACACACTGACACATACACACTGACACACACACACACACTGACACACACACACACTGACACACACACACACTGACACACACACACACACTGACACACACACGCACTGACACATACACACTGACACACACACACTGACACACACACTGACACACACACTGACACACACTAACACTGACACACACAGACACACACACTGACACACACGCACACTGACACACACACTCTGACACACACATTGGCACACTGACACACACACACACATACTGACACACACACTCACTGACCCACACACACACACACACACACACTGACACCCACACACACAGACACCCACACACACACACACTGACACATACACACACTGACACACACACAGTGACACACACACTGACACACACACACACTGACGCACACACACACTGACACATACACACACACACTGACACATACACAGACTGACACACGCACTGACACACACACTGACACACACTCACTGACACACACACAGTGACACACGCACTGACACACACACACACACTGACGCACACACACTGACACATACACACACACACTGACACATACACATACTGACACATACAAACTGACACACACACACTGACACACACACACTGACACACACACACACACACACTGACACATACACACACTGACACATACACACTGACACACACACACTGACACACACACACTGACACACACACACTGACACATACACACTGACACACACACACTGACACACACACACTGACACACACACACTGACACACACACACACACAGACACACACACTGACACATACACACACTGACACACACACACTGACACACACACACTGACACACACGCACTGACACACGCACACACTGACACACACACTCTGACACACACATTGGCACACTGACACACACACACACATACTGACACACACACTCACTGACACACACACTCACTGACACACACACACACATTGGCACACACTGACACACACACACACACTGGCACACACAAACACACTGACACACACACACTGACACGCACACACACTGACACACACACACTGACACACACACACACTGACACACACCCACACTGACACACACAAACACACTGACACTCACACTGATACACACACACACACTGGCACACACACACACACACACTGGCACACACACACTGGCACACACACACTGGCACACACACACAAACACTGACACACACACACACACTGACGCACACACACACACTGACGCACACATGAACACACACACTGGCACATACAAACACACTGACACACACACTGACACACACACTGGCTCACACACTGACGCACACAAACACACACTGATGCACACACACACACTGGCAAACACACACTGACACACACACACACACACACACTGACACACACTTACACACACTGACAAACACATACACTGACACACACAGTGACACACACACTGACACACACGCACTGACACAAACACACTGACACACTTACACACTGACACACACACACACACACTGACGCACACACACTGACACATACACACACTGACACATACACACACTGACGCACACACACTGACACACACACACTGACACATACACACACTGACACATACACACTGACACACACACACTGACACACACACACTGACACACACACACTGACACACACACACTGATACACACACTGACACACACACACTGACACACACACACAGACACACACACTGACACACACACTGACACACACACTCTGACACACACATTGGCACACTGACACACACACACATACTGACACACACACTCACTGACACACATACACTCACTGACACACACACACACTGACACCCACACACACTGACACATACACACACTGACACACACACACTGACACACACACACACTGACACACACTGACCCACACTGACCCACACACACACACACTGACGCCCACACACACACACACTGACACATACACACCCTGACACACACACACACACACACACTGACACACACACAGTGCCACACACACTGACACACACTGACACATACACACACACACACTGACACATACACAGACTGACACACACACTGACACACACACTGACACACACACACAGACACACACACAGTGACACACACACTGACACACACACACACTGACGCACACACACTGACACACACGCATACACTGACACACACACACACTGACACATACACACACTGACGCGCACACACTGACACACACACACACTGACACATAAACACACTGACACATACACACTGACACACACACACTGACACACACACACTGACACACACACACTGACACACACACACACTGACACACACTGACACACACACGCACACACAGACACACGCACTGACACACACGCACACTGACACACACACTCACATACTGACACACACACATTCACATACTGACACACACACACTCACTGACACACACACACACACTGACACCCACACACACACACACTGACACATACACACACTGACACACACACACAGTGACACACACACTGACACACACACTGACACACACACACACACACACTGACACATACACACACGCACTGACACACACACACTGACACACACACACTGACACACACACAGTGACACACGCACTGACACACACACACTGACGCACACACACTGACACATACACACTGACACATACACACACACACTGACACATACACAGACACACACACACTGACACACACACTGACACACACACACACTGACACACACACACACACTGACACATACACACTGACACGCACACACTGACACACACACACACACTGACACACACACTGACACACACACACTGACACACACACAGACACAAACACTGACACACACGCACACTGACACACACACTCTGACACACACATTGGCACACTGACACACACACACACATACTGACACACACACTCACTGACCCACACACACACACACTGACACCCACACACACAGACACCCACACACACACCCACACACACACACTGACACATACACACACTGACACACACACACAGTGACACACACACTGACACACACACACACACACATACTGACACACACACTCACTGACCCACACACACACACACTGACACCCACACACACAGACACCCACACACACACCCACACACACACACACTGACACATACACACACTGACACACACACAGTGACACACACACTGACACACACACACACTGACGCACACACACACTGACACATTCACACACACTGACACATACACAGACTGACACACGCACTGACACACACACTGACACACACACACTGACACACACACACAGTGACACACACACTGACACACACACACACTGACGCACACACACACTGACACATACACACACACACTGACACATACACAGACTGACACACACACACTGACACACACACACTGACACACACACACACTGACACATACACACACTGACACACACGCACTGACACACACGCACACTGACACACACACTCACATACTGACACACACACATTCACATACTGACACACACACACTCACTGACACACACACACACACACTGACACCCACACACACACACACTGACACATACACACACTGACACACACACACAGTGACACACACACTGACACACACACTGACACACACACACACACACTGACACATACACACACGCACTGACACACACACACTGACACACACACACTGACACACACACAGTGACACACGCACTGACACACACACACACACACACTGACGCACACACACTGACACATACACACACACACTGACACATACACACACTGACACATACACAGACACACACACACTGACACACACACTGACACACACACACACACTGACACACACACACACACTGACACATACACACTGACACGCACACACTGACACACACACACACACACTGACACACACACTGACACACACACACACTGACACACACACAGACACACACACTGACACACACGCACACTGACACACACACACTCTGACACACACATTGGCACACTGACACACACACACACATACTGACACACACACTCACTGACCCACACACACACACACACACACTGACACCCACACACACAGACACCCACACACACACCCACACACACACACACACACTTACACATACACACACTGACACACACACACAGTGACACACACACTGACACACACACACACATACTGACACACACACTCACTGACCCACACACACACACACACACACACTGACACCCACACACACAGACACCCACACACACACCCCCACACACACACACTGACACATACACACACTGACACACACACAGTGACACACACACTGACACACACACACACTGACGCACACACACACACTGACACATACACACACACACTGACACATACACAGACTGACACACGCACTGACACACACACTGACACACACACACTGACACACACACACAGTGACACACACACTGACACACACACACACTGACGCACACACACACTGACACATACACACACACACTGACACATACACAGACTGACACACACACTGACACACACACACTGACACACACACACACACTGACACATACACACACTGACACATACACACTGACACACACACACTGACACACACACACACTGACACATACACACTGACACACACACACTGCCACACACACACTGACACACACACACTGACACACACACTGACACACACACACACACACTGACACACACACACACTGACACACACACACACACTGACACACACACTCATTGGTACACACTGACACACACACACACACTGGCACACACAAACACACTGACACACACACACTGACATGCACACACACTGACACACACACACACTGACACACACACACTGACACACACACTCTGACACACACATTGGCACACTGACACACACACACATACTGACACACACACTCACTGACACACACACACACTCACTGACACACACACACATTGGTACACACTGACACACACACACACACAAACACACTGACACACACACACTGACATGCACACACACTGACACACACACACACTGACACACACACACTGACACACACACACACTGACAAACACCCACAATGACACACACAAACACACTGACACTCACACTGATACACACACACACTGGCACACACACACACACACACACACACACACTGGCACACACACACTGGCACACACACACAAACACTGACACACACACACACTGACGCACACACACACTGACGCACACATGAACACACACTGACACACACAGACTGACACGCACACTGTGACACACACACTGACCCACGCATACACACTGACACACACACAAACACTTGCGCACACACACACACACACACACACACTGACACACACACTGGCACATACACTGACACACACACACACTGACACACACACTGACACACACACACTGACACCCACACACACACACTGACACATACACAGACTGACACACGCACTGACACACACACTGACACACACACACTGACACACACACACAGTGACACACACACTGACGCACACACACTGACGCACACACACACACTGACACATACACACACACACTGACACATACACAGACTGACACACACACTGACACACACACACTGACACACACACACACTGACACATACACACACTGACACATACACACTGACACACACACACTGACACACACACACTGACACACACACACTGACACACACACACACACACTGACACATACACACTGACACACACACTGACACACACACACTGACACACACACACACTGACACACACACACAGTGACACACACACTGACACACACACACACTGACGCACACACACTGACACACACGCATACACTGACACACACACTGACACATACACACACTGACGCGCACACACTGACACACACACACACACTGACACATAAACACACTGACACATACACACTGACACACACACACTGACACACACACACTGACACACACACACTGACACACACACACACACTGACACACACTGACACACACACGCACACACAGACACACGCACTGACACACACGCACACTGACACACACACTCACATACTGACACACACACATTCACATACTGACACACACACACTCACTGACACACACACACACACACTGACACCCACACACACACACACTGACACATACACACACTGACACACACACACAGTGACACACACACTGACACACACACTGACACACACACACACACACACACTGACACATACACACACGCACTGACACACACACACTGACACACACACACTGACACACACACAGTGACACACGCACTGACACACACACACACACTGACGCACACACACTGACACATACACACACACACTGACACATACACACACTGACACATACACAGACACACACACACTGACACACACACTGACACACACACACACACTGACACACACACACACACTGACACATACACACTGACACGCACACACTGACACACACACACACACTGACACACACACTGACACACACACACACACTGACACACACACAGACACACACACTGACACACACGCACACTGACACACACACTCTGACACACACATTGGCACACTGACACACACACACATACTGACACACACTCACTGACCCACACACACACACACACACTGACACCCACACACACAGACACCCACACACACACCCACACACACACACACACACTGACACATACACACACTGACACACACACAGTGACACACACACTGACACACACACACACATACTGACACACACACTCACTGACCCACACACACACACACACACACTGACACCCACACACACAGACACCCACACACACACCCACACACACACACACTGACACATACACACACTGACACACACACAGTGACACACACACTGACACACACACACACTGACGCACACACACACACTGACACATACACACACACACTGACACATACACAGACTGACACACGCACTGACACACACACTGACACACACACACTGACACACACACACAGTGACACACACACTGACACACACACAGTGACACACGCACTGACACACACACACACACACTGACGCACACACACTGACACATACACACACACACTGACACATACACACACTGACACATACACAGACACACACACACTGACACACACACACACTGACGCACACACACTGACAAACACACACACACTGACACATACACACTGACACACACACTGACACACACACACTGACACATACACACACACACTGACACATACACACACTGACACACACGCACTGACACACACGCACACTGACACACACACTCACATACTGACACACACACATTCACATACTGACACACACACACTCACTGACACACACACACACACTGACACCCACACACACACACACTGACACATACACACACTGACACACACACACACTGACACACACACTGACACACACACACACACACACTGACACATACACACACGCACTGACACACACACACTGACACACACACACTGACACACACACAGTGACACACGCACTGACACACACACACACACTGACGCACACACACTGACACATACACACACACACTGACACATACACACACTGACACATACACAGACACACACACACTGACACACACACACACTGACGCACACACACTGACAAACACACACACACTGACACATACACACTGACACGCACACACTGACACACACACACTGACACACACACTGACACACACACACACACACACTGACACACACACAGACACACACACTGACACACACGCACACTGACACACACACTCTGACACACACATTGGCACACTGACACACACACACACATACTGACACACACACTCACTGAACCACACACACACACACACTGACACCCACACACACAGACACCCACACACACACCCACACACACACACTGACACATACACACACTGACACACACACACAGTGACACACACACTGACACACACACACACATACTGACACACACACTCACTGACCCACACACACACACACTGACACCCACACACACAGACACCCACACACACACCCACACACACACACACTGACACATACACACACTGACACACACACAGTGACACACACACTGACACACACACACACTGACGCACACACACACACTGACACATACACACACACACTGACACATACACAGACTGACACACGCACTGACACACACACTGACACACACACACTGACACACACACACAGTGACACACACACTGACACACACACACACACTGACGCACACACACAGTGACACACACACTGACACACACACACTGACACATACACACACGCACTGACACACACATACTGACACACACACTCACTGACCCACACACACACACACACACACACTGACACCCACACACACACACACTGACACATACACAGACTGACACACACACTGACACACACACACTGACACACACACACACTGACACATACACACACTGACACATACACACTGACACACACACACTGACACACACACACTGACACATACACACTGACACACACACACTGCCACACACACACTGACACACACACACTGACACACACACTGACACACACACACACTGACACACACACACACTGACACACACACACACACTGACACGCACACACATTGGTACACACTGACACACACACACACACTGGCACACACAAACACACTGACACACACACACTGACATGCACACACACTGACACACACACACACTGACACACACACACTGACACACACACTCTGACACACACATTGGCACACTGACACACACACACATACTGACACACACACTCACTGACACACACACACACTCACTGACACACACACACATTGGTACACACTGACACACACACAAACACACTGACACACACACACTGACATGCACACACACTGACACACACACACACTGACACACACACACTGACACACACACACACTGACAAACACCCACAATGACACACACAAACACACTGACACTCACACTGATACACACACACACTGGCACACACACACACACACACACACACACTGGCACACACACACTGGCACACACACACAAACACTGACACACACACACACACTGACGCACACACACACTGACGCACACATGAACACACACTGACACACACAGACTGACACGCACACTGTGACACACACACTGACCCACGCATACACACTGACACACACACACACACTTGCGCACACACACACACACACACACTGACACACACACTGGCACATACACTGACACACACACACACTGACACACACACTGACACACACACACACTGACACCCACACACACACACTGACACATACACAGACTGACACACGCACTGACACACACACTGACACACACACACTGACACACACACACAGTGACACACACACTGACACACACACACTGACGCACACACACACACTGACACATACACACACACACTGACACATACACAGACTGACACACACACTGACACACACACACTGACACACACACACACTGACACATACACACTGACACACACACACAGTGACACACACACTGACACACACACACACACACACTGACACATACACACACGCACTGACACACACATACTGACACACACACTCACTGACCCACACACACACACACACACACACTGACACCCACACACACAGACACCCACACACACACACACTGACACACACACACACTGACACCCACACACACAGACACCCACACACACACCCACACACACACACACTGACACATACACACACTGACACACACACACAGTGACACACACACTGACACACACACACACATACTGACACACACACTCACTGACCCACACACACACACACACACACACACTGACACCCACACACACATACACCCACACACACACACACTGACACATACACACACTGACACACACACACAGTGACACACACACTGACACACACTGATGCACACACACACTGACACATACACACACACACTGACACATACACAGACTGACACACGCACTGACACACACACTGACACACACACACTGACACACACACAGTGACACACACACTGACACACACACACACTGACGCACACACACACACTGACACACACACACACACACTGACACATACACAGACTGACACACACACTGACACACACACACTGACACATACACACACTGACACATACACACTGACACACACACACACTGACACACACACACTGACACACACACACTGACACACACACACTGACACACACAGACACACACACACACTGACACACACACACACACTGACACACACACTGACACACACACACTGACACACACACTCTGACACACACATTGGCACACTGACACACACACACATACTGACACACACACTCACTGACACACACACACACTCACTGACACACACACACATTGGTACACACTGACACACACACACACACTGGCACACACAAACACACTGACACACACACACTGACATGCACACACACTGACACACACACACACTGACACACACACACTGACACACAAACACACTGACACACTCACACTGATACACACACACACTGGCACACACACACACACACACACACTGGCACACACACTGGCACACACAGACTGACACACACACAAACACTGACACACACACACACACTGACGCACACACACACACTGACGCACACATGAACACACACTGACACACACAGACTGACACGCACACTGTGACACACACACTGACCCACACATACACACTGACACACACACACACACACACTTGCGCACACACACACACACACACACACTGACACACACACTGGCACATACACTGACACACACACACACTGACACACACACACACTGACACACACACACACACACTGACACATACACACACTGACCCACACATACACACTGACACACAAACGCACACACACACACACTTGCGCGCACACACACACACACACACACTGGCACACACACACACTGACACACACACTGGCACACACACACACTGACACACACACACACTGACACACACACACACACACACACACTGACACATACACACACTGACACACACACACACACTGACACACACAGTGACACACACACTGACACACACACACACACTGACGCACACACACACACTGACACATACACACACACTGACACATGCACAGACTGAGACACACACTGACACACACACACTGACACACACACACACACTGACGCACACACACTGACACACACGCACACACTGACACACACACACACTGACATACACACACTGACGCACACGCACTGACACACACACACACACACACACACTGACACACACACACACACACTGACACATACACACTGACACACACACACTGACACAAACACACCGTGACACACACACAGACACACACACACACACACACACTGACACACACACACTGACACACACACTGACACACACACACACACTGACACACACACTGACACACACATACTGACACACACACTGACACACACACATTGGCACACAAAGACACACTGACACACACACACACTGGCACACACACACACTGACACACATACACACACACACAAACACTGACACACACACACATACACACACACACTGACACACACACACACTGACACACACACACACTGACGCACACATAAACACACACCGACACACACACACTGACCCACACATGCACACTGACACACACACACACACACTTGCGCACACACACACACTGGCACACACACTGACACACAGACACACACACACACAGACACACACACTGACACACACACACACTGACACACACACACACACTGACCCACACACACACACACACACACACACACACACACACACACACACACACACTGACACATACACTCACTGACACACACACACTGACACACACAGTGACACACACACTGGCACACACAAACACACTGACACACACACTGACACACACACACACACACGCACTGACACACACACTGACACACACTGACACACACTGGCTCACACACTGACGCACACAAACACACTGACCCACACACACACACACTGACACCCACACACACACACACTGACACATACACACACTGACACACACACACAGTGACACACACACACTGACACCCACACACACACTCACTGACACACACACACACTGACCCACACACACACACACTGACACCCACACACACACACTGACACATACACACACTGACACACACACACAGTGACACACACACTGACACACACACTGACACACACACACACACTGACACATACACACACGCACTGACACACACACACTGACACACACACACTGACACACACACAGTGACACACGCACTGACACACACACACACACTGACGCACACACACACTGACACATACACACACACACTGACACACACTGACACATACACAGACACACACACACTGACACACACACACACTGACACACACACACACTGACACACACACACACTGACACATACACACTGACACGCACACACTGACACACACACACTGACACACACACTGACACACACACACACTGACACACACACAGACACACACACTGACACACACGCACACTGACACACACACTCTGACACACACATTGGCACACTGACACACACACACACATACTGACACACACACTCACTGACCCACACACACACTGGCACCCACACACACAGACACCCACACACACACCCACACACACTGACACATACACACACTGACACACACACAGTGACACACACACTGACACACACACACACATACTGACACACACACTCACTGACCCACACACACACACACACACTGACACCCACACACACACACACTGACACATACACACACTGACACACACACACAGTGACACACACACTGACACACACACACACTGACGCACACACACACACTGACACATACACACACACACTGACACATACACAGACTGACACACGCACTGACACACACACTGACACACACACACTGACACACACACAGTGAAACACACACTGACACACACACACACTGACGCACACACACACACTGACACATACACACACACTGACACATACACAGACTGACACACACACTGACACACACACACTGACACACACACACACTGACACATACACACACTGACACATACACACTGACACACACACACTGACACACACACACTGACACACACACACACACACTGACACATACACACTGACACACACACACTGACACACACACACTGACAAACACACACTGACACACACTGACACACACACACACACACTGACACACACACACACTGACACACACACTGACACACACACACTGACACACACACTCTGACACACACATTGCACACTGACACACACACACATACTGACACACACACTCACTGACACACACACACACTCACTGACACACACACATTGGTACACACTGACACACACACACTGGCACACACAAACACACTGACACACACACACTGACATGCACACACACTGACACACACACTGACACACACACACTGACACACACACACACACTGACACACACCCACAATGACACACACAAACACACTGACACTCACACTGATACACACACACACTGGCACACACACACACACACACTGGCACACACACACTGGCACACACACACTGACACACACACACAAACACTGACACACACACACACACTGACGCACACACACACACTGACGCACACATGAACACACACTGACACACACAGACTGACACGCACACTGTGACACACACACTGACCCACACATACACACTGACACACACACACACACACTTGCGCACACACACACACTGGCACATACACTGACACACACACACACTGACACACACACACACTGACACACACACTGACACACACACACACACTGACACCCACACACACACACTGACACATACACAGACTGACACACGCACTGACACACACACTGACACACACACTGACACACACACACAGTGACACACACACTGACACACACACACACTGACGCACACACACTGACACATACACACTGACACACACACACTGACACACACACACACTGACACACACACACTGACACACACACTGACACACACACACACACTGACACACACACACACTGACACACACACTGACACCCACACACACACTGACACATACACACACGCGCTGACACACACACACTGACACACACACAGTGACACACGCACTGACACACACACACACACTGACACACACACACTGACATGCACACACACTGACACACACACACACTGACACACACACACTGACACACACACACACACTGACACACACCCACAATGACACACACAAACACACTGACACTCACACTGATACACACACACACTGGCACACACACACACACACACACTGGCACACACACACTGGCACACACACACTGACACACACACACAAACACTGACACACACACACACACTGACGCACACACACACACTGACGCACACATGAACACACACTGACACACACAGACTGACACGCACACTGTGACACACACACTGACCCACACATACACACTGACACACACACACACACACTTGCGCACACACACACACTGGCACATACACTGACACACACACACACTGACACACACACACACTGACACACACACTGACACACACACACACACTGACACCCACACACACACACTGACACATACACAGACTGACACACGCACTGACACACACACTGACACACACACTGACACACACACACAGTGACACACACACTGACACACACACACACTGACGCACACACACTGACACATACACACTGACACACACACACTGACACACACACACACTGACACACACACACTGACACACACACTGACACACACACACACACTGACACACACACACACTGACACACACACTGACACCCACACACACACTGACACATACACACACGCGCTGACACACACACACTGACACACACACAGTGACACACGCACTGACACACACACACACACTGACGCACACACACTGACACATACACACACACTGACACATACACACACTGACACATACACCGACACACACACACCGACACACACACACACTGACACACACACACACTGACACACACACACACTGACACATACACACTGACACGCTCACACTGACACACACACACACACTGACACACACACTGACACACACACACACTGACACACACACAGACACACACACTGACACACACGCACACTGACACACACACTCTGACACACACATTGGCACACTGACACACACACACACATACTGACACACACACTCACTGACCCACACACACACACACACACTGACACCCACACACACAGACACCCACACACACACCCACACACACACACTGACACATACACACACTGACACACACACACAGTGACACACACACTGACACACACACACACTGACCCACACACACACACACACACTGACACCCACACACACAGACACCCACACACACACCCACACACACACACACTGACACATACACACACTGACACACACACACACAGTGACACACACACTGACACACACACACACTGACGCACACACACACACTGACACATACACACACACACTGACACATACACAGACTGACACACGCACTGACACACACACTGACACACACACACTGACACACACACACTGACACACACACACACTGACGCACACACCCACACTGACACATACACACACACACTGACACATACACAGACTGACACACACACTGACACACACACACTGACACACACACACTGACACATACACACACTGACACATACACACTGACACACACACACTGACACACACACTGACACACACACACACTGACACATACACACACTGACACATACACACTGACACACACACACTGACACACACACACACTGACACACACACTGACACACACACACACACTGACACACACACACTGACACACACACTGACACACACACACTGTCACACACACTCTGACACACACATTGGCACACTGACACACACACACATACTGACACACACACACACACTCACTGACACACACACACATTGGTACACACTGACACACACACACACACTGGCACACACAAACACACTGACACACACACACACTGACATGCACACACACTGACACACACACACACTGACACACACACACTGACACACTCACACACTGACACACACCCACAATGACACACACAAACACACTGACACTCACACTGATACACACACACACTGGCACACACACACACACACACTGGCACACACACACTGGCACACACACACTGACACACACACACAAACACTGACACACACACACACACACTGACGCACACACACACACTGACGCACACATGAACACACACTGACACACACAGACTGACACGCACACTGTGACACACACACTGACCCACACATACACACTGACACACACACACACACACACACACACTGACACACACACTGGCACATACACTGACACACACACACTGACACACACACTGACACACACACACACTGAAACCCACACACACACACACACACTGACACCCACACACACACACACACTGACACATACACACACACACACACACACACTGACACACACAGTGACACACACACTGACACACACACACACACTGACGCACACACACACACTGACACATACACACACACACTGACACATGCACAGACTGAGACACACACTGACACACACACACTGACACACACACACACACTGACGCACACACACTGACACACACGCACACACTGACACACACACACACTGACATACACACACTGACGCACACACACTGACGCACACACACACTGACACACACACACACACACTGACACATACACACTGACGCACACACACTGACACACACGCACACACTGACACACACACACACTGACATACACACACTGACGCACACACACTGACCCACACATACACACTGACACACACACACACACACTTGCGCACACACACACACTGACACACACACTGACACACACACACACACACTGACACCCACACACACACACTGACACATACACAGACTGACACACGCACTGACACACACACTGACACACACACTGACACACACACACAGTGACACACACACTGACACACACACACACTGACGCACACACACTGACACATACACACTGACACACACACACTGACACACACACACACTGACACACACACACTGACACACACACTGACACACACACACACACTGACACACACACACACTGACACACACACTGACACCCACACACACACTGACACATACACACACGCGCTGACACACACACACTGACACACACACAGTGACACACGCACTGACACACACACACACACTGACGCACACACACTGACACATACACACACACTGACACATACACACACTGACACATACACCGACACACACACACCGACACACACACACACTGACACACACACACACTGACACACACACACACTGACACATACACACTGACACGCTCACACTGACACACACACACACACTGACACACACACTGACACACACACACACTGACACACACACAGACACACACACTGACACACACGCACACTGACACACACACTCTGACACACACATTGGCACACTGACACACACACACACATACTGACACACACACTCACTGACCCACACACACACACACACACTGACACCCACACACACAGACACCCACACACACACCCACACACACACACTGACACATACACACACTGACACACACACACAGTGACACACACACTGACACACACACACACTGACCCACACACACACACACACACTGACACCCACACACACAGACACCCACACACACACCCACACACACACACACTGACACATACACACACTGACACACACACACACAGTGACACACACACTGACACACACACACACTGACGCACACACACACACTGACACATACACACACACACTGACACATACACAGACTGACACACGCACTGACACACACACTGACACACACACACTGACACACACACACTGACACACACACACACTGACGCACACACCCACACTGACACATACACACACACACTGACACATACACAGACTGACACACACACTGACACACACACACTGACACACACACACTGACACATACACACACTGACACATACACACTGACACACACACACTGACACACACACTGACACACACACACACTGACACATACACACTGACACACACACACTGACACACACACACACTGACACACACACTGACACACACACACACACTGACACACACACACTGACACACACACTGACACACACACACTGTCACACACACTCTGACACACACATTGGCACACTGACACACACACACATACTGACACACACACACACACTCACTGACACACACACACATTGGTACACACTGACACACACACACACACTGGCACACACAAACACACTGACACACACACACACTGACATGCACACACACTGACACACACACACACTGACACACACACACTGACACACTCACACACTGACACACACCCACAATGACACACACAAACACACTGACACTCACACTGATACACACACACACTGGCACACACACACACACACTGGCACACACACACTGGCACACACACACTGACACACACACACAAACACTGACACACACACACACACTGACGCACACACACACACTGACGCACACATGAACACACACTGACACACACAGACTGACACGCACACTGTGACACACACACTGACCCACACATACACACTGACACACACACACACACACACACACACTGACACACACACTGGCACATACACTGACACACACACACTGACACACACACTGACACACACACACACTGAAACCCACACACACACACACACACTGACACCCACACACACACACACACTGACACATACACACACACACACACACACACTGACACACACAGTGACACACACACTGACACACACACACACACTGACGCACACACACACACTGACACATACACACACACACTGACACATGCACAGACTGAGACACACACTGACACACACACACTGACACACACACACACACTGACGCACACACACTGACACACACGCACACACTGACACACACACACACTGACATACACACACTGACGCACACACACTGACGCACACACACACTGACACACACACACACACACTGACACATACACACTGACACACACACACTGACACACACACACCGTGACACACACACTGACACACACACACACACACTGACACACACACACACACTGACACACACACTGACACACACACACTGACACACACACACATACTGACACACACACTGACACACACACATTGGCACACACAGACACACTGACACACACACACACTGGCACACACACACACTGACACACTGACACACATACACACACACACAAACACTGACACACACACACATACACACACACACTGACACACACACACACTGACGCACACATAAACACACACCGACACACAGACTGACATGCACTGTGACACACACACTGACCCACACATGCACACTGACACACACACACACACTTGCGCACACACACACACTGGCACACACACTGACACACACACACACACAGACACACACACTGACACACACACACACTGACACACACACACACACTGACCCACACACACACACACACACACACACACACACACACACTGACACATACACTCACTGACACACACACACTGACACACACAGTGACACACACACTGGCACACACAAACACACTGACACACACACTAACACACACACACACACACACTGACACACACACTGACACACCCTGACACACACTGGCTCACACACTGACGCACACAAACACACACTGATGCACACACACACACTGGCAAACACACACTGACACACACACACACACACTGACACACACTTACACACACTGACAAACACATACACTGACACACACAGTGACACACACACTGACACACACGCACTGACACACACACACTGACACACTTACACACACTTACACACACACACTGACACACACACACAGACACACACACACACTGGCACACACACACACCCACACACACACACACACTGACCCACACATACACACACACACTGACACCCACACACACACACCCACTGACACATACACACACTGACACACACACTGACACACACAGTGACACACACACTGACACACACACACACTGACGCACACACACACACTGACACATACACACACACACTGACACATGCACAGACTGAGACACACACTGACACACACACACTGACACACACACTGACACACACGCACACACTGACACACACACACACTGACATACACACACTGACGCACACACACTGACACACACACACACACACTGACACACACACACTGACACATACACACTGACACACACACACTGACACACACACACACCGTGACACACACACTGACACACACACACACACACACACTGACACACACACACACACTGACACACACACTGACACACACACTGACACACACACATTGGCACACACACTGACACACACACACACTGGCACACACACACTGACACACTGACACACATACACACACACCGACACACACAGACTGACATGCACTGTGACACACACACTGACCCACACATGCACACTGACACACACACACACACTTGCGCACACACACACACTGGCACACACACTGACACACACACACACAGACACACACACTGACACACACACACACTGGCACACACACACACTGACCCACACACACACACACACACACACACACTGACACATACACTCACTGACACACACACACTGACACACACAGTGACACACACACTGGCACACACAAACACACTGACACACACACACACACACACTGACACACACACTGACACACACTGGCTCACACACTGACGCACACAAACACACACTGATGCACACACACACACTGGCAAACACACACTGACACACACACACACTGACACACACTTACACACACTGACAAACACATACACTGACACACACAGTGACACACACACTGACACACACGCACTGACACACACACACTGACACACTTACACACTGACACACACTTACACACACACACACTGACACACACACACACACACAGTGACACGCACACTGACACACACACACACACACTGACACACACACTGGCACACACATACACTGACACGCACATACACACACTAACACACACACACACACACTGACACAGACACACACACATTGACACACACACACACACTGACGCACACACACACACTGACGCAGACACACACTGACACACACACACTGACACACACAGTGACACACACAAACACACTGACACACACACTAACACACACACACACACACACACTGACACACACACACTGACACACCCTGACACACACTGGCTCACACACTGACGCACACAAACACACACTGATGCACACACACACACTGGCAAACACACACTGACACACACACACACACTGACACACACTTACACACACTGACAAACACATACACTGACACACACAGTGACACACACACTGACACACACGCACTGACACACACACACTGACACACTTACACACTGACACACACTTACACACACACTGACACACACACACAGACACACACACACACACACACACACTGGCACACACACACACCCACACACACACACACACACACTGACCCACACATACACACACACACTGACACCCACACACACACACACACACTGACACATACACACACTGACACACACACACACTGACACACACAGTGACACACACACTGACACACACACACACTGACGCACACACACACTGACACATACACACACACACTGACACATGCACAGACTGAGACACACACTGACACACACACACTGACACACACACTGACACACACGCACACACTGACACACACACACACACTGACATACACACACTGACGCACACACACTGACACACACACACACACACACACACTGACACACACACACACTGACACATACACACTGACACACACACACTGACACACACACACCGTGACACACACACTGACACACACACACACACACACTGACACACACACACACACTGACACACACACTGACACACACACATTGGCACACACACTGACACACACACACACTGGCACACACACACTGACACACATACACACACCGACACACACAGACTGACATGCACTGTGACACACACACTGACCCACACATGCACACTGACACACACACACACACTTGCGCACACACACACACTGGCACACACACTGACACACACACACACACAGACACACACACTGACACACACACACACTGACACACACACACACTGACCCACACACACACACACACACACCCACACACACACACACACACACACACACACACACACTGACACATACACTCACTGACACACACACACTGACACACACAGTGACACACACACTGGCACACACAAACACACTGACACACACACTGACACACACACACACACACACTGACACACACACTGACACACACTGACACACACTGGCTCACACACTGACGCACACAAACACACACTGATGCACACACACACTGGCAAACACACACTGACACACACACACACACTGACACACACTTACACACACTGACAAACACATACACTGACACACACAGTGACACACACACTGACACACACGCACTGACACACACACACTGACACACTTACACACTGACACACACTTACACACACACACACACACTGACACACACACACACACACAGTGACACGCACACTGACACACACACACACACACTGACACACACACTGGCACACACATACACTGACACGCACATACACACACTAACACACACACACACTGACACAGACACACACACACTGACGCACACACACACACTGACACACACACACACACACTGACGCACACACACACACTGACGCAGACACACACTGACACACACACACACACTGACACACACTGACACACACACTGACAGACCAACTGACACACACACACACAGGCACACACACACACTGCCACACACTGACACACACACAGTGACACACGTACACACACACACTATGGCACACACACACTGACACACACACACACACAGACACACACACACAGTGACACGCACACTGACACCCACACACACACACACACTGACCCACACATACACACACACACTGACACCCACACACACACACACCCACACTGACACATACACACACTGACACACACACACACACACTGACACACAGTGACACACACACTGACACACACACACTGACACACACACTGACACACACACACACTGACACCCACACACACACACACACTGACACCCACACACACTGACACATACACACACTGACACACACACACACTGACACACACGCACACACTGACACACACACACTGACATACACACACTGACGCACACACACTGACACACACACACACACTAACACACACACACACACTGACACATACACACTGACACACACAAACTGACACACACACACCGTGACACACACACTGACACACACACACACACACTGACACACACACACACACTGACACACACACACACACTGACACACACACACATACTGACACACACACTGACACACACACATTGGCACACACAGACACACTGACACACACACACACTGGCACACACACACACTGACACACTGACACACATACACACACACAAACACTGACACACACACACATACACACACACACTGACACACACACACTGACGCACACATAAACACACACCGACACACACAGACTGACATGCACTGTGACACACACACTGACCCACACATGCACACTGACACACACACTTGCGCACACACACACACTTGCACACACACTGACACACACACACACACAGACACACACACTGACACACACACACACTGACACACACACTGACCCACACACACACACACACACACTGACACATACACTCACTGACACACACAGTGACACACACACTGGCACACACAAACACACTGACACACACACTGACACATACACACACACACACACACACACACACACACACACACACACACACTGACACACACACTGACACACCCTGACACACACTGGCTCACACACTGATGCACACAAACACACACTGATGCACACACACACACTGGCAAACACACACTGACACACACACACACACTGACACACACTTACACACACTGACAAACACATACACTGACACGCACAGTGACACACACACTGACACACACGCACTGACACACACACACTGACACACTTACACACTGACACACACTTACACACACACACTGACACACACACACAGACACACACACACACACACACTTGCGCACACACACACACACACACACACACACTGGCACACACACACACTGACACACACACACCCACACACACACTGACCCACACATACACACACACACACACTGACACATACACACACTGACACACACACACTGACACACACAGTGACACACACACTGACACACACACACACTGACGCACACACACACACTGACACATACACACACACTGACACATGCACAGACTGAGACACACACTGACACACACACACTGACACACACACACACACTGACGCACACACACTGACACACACGCACACACTGACACACACACACACTGACATACACACACTGACGCACACACACTGACACACACACACACACACACTGACACACACACACACTGACACATACACACTGACACACACACACTGACACACACACACCGTGACACACACACTGACACACACACACACTGACACACACACACACACACTGACACACACACACACACACACACTGACATACACACTGACACACACACACATACTGACACACACACTGACACACACACATTGGCACACACAGACACACTGACACACACACACACTGGCACACACACACACTGACACACATACACACACACACACAAACACTGACACACACACACATACACACACACACTGACACACACACACACACACACACTGACACACGCACACACTGACGCACACATAAACACACACCGACACACACAGACTGACATGCACTGTGACACACACACTGACCCACACATGCACACTGACACACACACACACTTGCGCACACACACACTGGCACACACACTGACACACACACACAGACACACACACTGACACACACACACTGACCCACACACACACACACACACACACACACACACACACACACACTGACACATACACTCACTGACACACACACACTGACACACACAGTGACACACACACTGACACACACACTGACACACACTGACACACACTGGCTCACACACTGACGCACACAAACACACACTGATGCACACACACACACACTGATGCACACACACACACTGGCAAACACACACTGACACACACACACACACTGACACACACTTACACACACTGACAAACACATACACTGACACACACAGTGACACACACACTGACACACACGCACTGACACACACTGACACACTTACACACTGACACACACTTACACACACACACTGACACACACACACAGACACACACACACACACACACTGACACACACACATACACAGACACACACTGACACACACACACACACACAGTGACATGCACACTGACACACACACACACACACACTGACACACACACTGGCACACACATACACTGACACGCACATACACACACTAACACACACACACACTGACACAGACACACACACATTGACACACACACACACACACTGACGCACACACACACACTGACGCAGACACACACTGACACACACACTGACACACACACACACTGACACACACACACACTGCCACACACAGACACACTGACACGCACGTACACACACTGACACACACACACACACACATGCACACACACACACACTGACGCACACACACTGACAGACCCACTGACACACACACACACACACACACTGACACACACACACTAACAGACCAACTGACACACACACACACAGACACACACACACACTGCCACACACTGACACACACACAGTGACACACGTACACACACACACTATGGCACACACACACTGACACACACACACACAGACACACGCACACAGTGACACGCACACTGACACACACACACACTGACACACACACTGGCACACACATACACACTGACACGCACATACACACGCTGACACACACACACACACACACACACACACTGACACACACACACACGCATTGACACACACACACACACTGACACACACACTGACACACACACACACACACTGACTGGCACACACACACTGACGCAGACACACACTGGCACACACACACTGACACACACACACTGACACACACACACACTGACTGGCACACACACACACACTGACACACACACACTGACACACACACAAACACTGACACATACACACACACTGACACACACACACACACTGACACACACTGACACACATACACACTGACGCACACACAAACACACACTGACACACACACACTGACAGACCCACTGACGAACACACACACACACACACTGACAGACCCACTGACACACACACACACTGACACACACTGACACACACACACACTGACACACACACACACTGACACACACACACTGACACACACACACACACACTGCCACACACTGACACACACAGTGACACACACACACACACACACACACTGACGCACACACACACACTGACACGCACACACACACTGACACACACACAGACACATACACAGACTGACACACACACACACACACACACACACACACTGACACACACACTGACACACACACACACACTGACACACACACACACTGACACACACACTTACACACACACACTGGCACACACACACACTGACCCACACACACACACTGCCACACACACACACAAACACTGACACACACTGGCACACACACACACACTGATACACACACACTGACAGACCCACTGACACACACACACACTGGCACACATACACTGACACACACACACACAAACACACACACACACTGACACACACACTGACACACACACACACTGACACACACTTACACACACTGACAAACACATACACTGACACACACAGTGACACACACACTGACACACACGCACTGGCACACACACACTGACACACTTACACACTGACACACACTTACACACACACACTGACACACACACACAGACACACACACACACACACTGACACACACACAGACACAGACACACACTGACACACACACACACACACACTGACACGCACATACACACACTAACACACACACACACACACTGACACAGACACACACACATTGACACACACACACACACACACTGACGCACACACACACACTGACGCAGACACACACTGACACACACACACACTGACACACACACACACTGCCACACACAGACACACTGACACGCACATACACACACTGACACACACACACACACACACACATGCACACACACACACACACACTGACGCACACACACTGACAGACCCACTGACACACACACACACAGACACACACACACACTGCCACACAGTGACACACGTACACACACACACTATGGCACACACACACTGACACACACACACACAGACACACGCACACAGTGACACGCACACTGACACACACACTGGCACACACATACACACTGACACGCACATACACACGCTGACACACACACACACACACACACACTGACACACACACACATGCATTGACACACACACACACTGACACACACACTGACACACACACACACACACTGACTGGCACACACACACTGACGCAGACACACACTGGCACACACACACTGACACACACACACACTGACACACACACACACACACTGACTGGCACACACACACACACACTGACACACACAAACACTGACACATACACACACACTGACACACACTGACACACACACACTGACACACACACACTGACAGACCCACTGACGAACACACACACACACACACTGACAGACCCACTGACACACACACACACTGACACACCCTGACACACACACACACTGACACACACACACACACTGACACACACACACACAGTGACACACACACACACACTGCCACACACTGACACACACAGTGACACACACACTGACACACACACACACACACACTGACGCACACACACACACTGACACGCACACACACACTGACACACACACAGACACATACACAGACTGACACACACACACACACACTGACACACACACTGACACACACACACACACACACTGACACACACACACACACTGACACACACACACACTGACACACACACTTACACACACACACACTGGCACACACACACACTGACCCACACACACACACACTGCCACACACACACACACGCACACACACACAAACACTGACACACACACACACTGGCACACACACACACACAAACACACACTGATACACACACACTGACAGACCCACTGACACACACACACACTGGCACACATACACTGACACACAAACACACACACACACTGACACACACACACACTGACACACACACTGACACACACACACACACTGACACACACAGTGTACTAGACGCAAAGGCTATAGGCCTCTCCTCTCCATTTACTAGCACATGAGAGACAGCAGCAACACCGTATGGTGAAGCATCACATGCTAATTTCATTGGATTATTGACATCGTAATGAACAAGTATTGTACTCTCTACCAACTGAGCTTTACATGATTTGAAAGCTAGGTCACATTCACGTGTCCACTTCCATGGTACATCTTTTCTCAAGAGCTCGTTCAAGGGATGTAAACAGGTGGACAGACATGGCACAAGCTTCCCACAATAATGTGTGTCTCAAGGCATGTGAGTACCACTTCCAACCTTTCATCAATGTAGGATATCATGAACACACCAATATACTGTATTTAAAATTACACACCTTAAAGATTAAGGATCTGGTAGAATTTAAGACTGCACAAATAATTTATAAAGCAAAAAATAAACTGCTACCTGTAAACATACAAAAACTGTTCAAAGACAGAGAGGGGGGTTATAACTTTAGAGGGAAACTAAACTTGAAACAGCATTATGCTCGGACCAATTTAAAAAGTATGTGTATTTCCATTTGTGGGATGGTTTTGTGGAATGGTCGTGACAAAACGATTAAACAAAGTATGAATATAATGCAATTTTAAAAAATGTACAAAAGATATATCTTTGAAAAGTACAGTAATGAGGAAGGAGAATGTAAATCTCACAGATGTTAATGGTGCTTGTTCTTTTTGTGCTTCTTTTCTTAATAGCTTGATTGGAGTAGTTTTATTTGAATTGTCTGTTTAGTTTATTTTATTGAATTTTGCATTTGTTAATGGTGAAGAATGGGGGTAGGACTTGACAAGCATAGGCTTCTTCCTATCCCTTTTCCAACAAGTCTAATGTGTATTATGTTGAAATTGGCTTTTGATTTTTTAATTTATGTATGTACATATATGTTATGTATATGTGTATGTGTATATATGAGCATATGTATGTATGTGTGTATGTATTTATGTATATATGTATGTATATATATAATTATCCTTTTAATTATTCATTTTCATCTTTTCTTTTCTTCTTTTTTAATCGTTCGAAATAAAGATATCATTCATTCATCATGTGCCTGCCTGCCAGGGGCTGAGATGAGGATGTCATCTAACTAACACACCACACCTTCAATTCCGTCTAGAATTTGTGTCATAAGCCCTTGAAAAATCCCAGGGGCTGATGATATGCCAAATGGGAGCCTATTGAACTGAAACAATCCCAAATGCATGTTGATAGTCAGCTTGGATTTAGATTCTCTCTAAACTAAACTAATCTAAAACAAAGCAAATGAAAGCCGTTCAGCCATTCGCAACAGAATGTCCTCCTTTAACCAAACGGATTCTCCTGCGTCAAGGAGTTGAACAATTTGTGGCTCTACGACACCACCCTACGAAAATTGACTGCCGTGTTTGCTACCATCATCGATACTTCAAACGTTGTTTGCTGGCCAAAGCATCAAAGGATAATCCCATTTGATCGTATGGCACAATAGAAATGCAACTGATATCCCAGTCCAAGTAGAACCAAACCTTAGCTCAGCCAATTCATTCTTGCAGGATGGATCTTGCTCTCTGCGCTCCTGCTGTGTTGATTGTTGAAGGGTTTCCAGTTCTTCCTTTTCCTGCGAAATGAAAATAGTGCTCAATCTTTATACAGACATGAATGCAAAACAAGATTACAACATATCTTTGCTGTGTCCAACTTGGAATCTTTTCAATTAAAAAATAAATAAATATTTAGTCATCATATACATCCTGAGGAACAAGTCTCACCAATGAGCAATGTCATGGCTTCATCTTTTTTGTATTGTATTGTATTCAAATTTATTGTCATTGTCTCAATTTGAGACAACAAAATGAATTTTCCTTACAGGCAGTATCATTAAAAAAATCACAAAGAAATTATAAAAATAAATAATAAATAAATAATAAAACATATTAAAAATAAAATTGAAATTGAATTAAAATTTTTAAAAAAGCACAAATACAGAAGTCCACGACACAACATAACATAAATGGCACCCAGGTGAGGACGTAGTTTAGTACCTTGAGATTTAGTATCCTGCTCAATTTATTAATTGATGCAAGGGCTTGTTTCCGTGCATGTCATTAGTAAATGAAAGTGCTCTTTTAAAAAGTCCCTTCTAAGATTTGTGCTTAAAAACATGTCTTTGAGATCATGTTTGCCTTACTTGAAGTTTCCCAATATCCTCCAGACATCTGTCTCTGTCCGTCTGTACTGCCAGCAACGTTTTCTCAAAAGATTCTGCCTGAGAAGCAACTTCCTTGTTCTTGTTTATAACATCCAAAAGTCTTTGCTTCATCACTGACAATCCCACCAACTATTCTTCAGGTTTCTCCTGCGCTATTCCATCAGCACTTTCAGACATTTTCACTCCCGCCTTTACTTGAGCCAGATTTCCAAATTCAGTTTCTTCAAGGGCTTTCGGCCTTCATTACTTTGTTTTAGATTAGTTTGTTTAAGGGATCTTTAAGGGACTTTGTTTAAGCGGTCCTTGTGCAACTATCCATTGCACTTTGAAGATGGATTTCTCATTCTCAACATGCTTAATTTGCTGTTGTTGCTTTTGCAACAACTCCTTCAACTGATTATCCTTCAAAGACAGGATCTGGTTTAGCTTGGTCCCTGTACTGAACCAATTGTGCTTTTAGCAACGCGTTGTCAGAATTAAGGTCATCCATCTGAAGCTGTTGGGAGATATGCTGCCAATGTAATCATCGGTGCACTGGCGGCAGGTCAACCATCAATGGAGTAGTTGTTGACATCGGAAGCATTGGAGAAGTCAAATAGCTCAACTATTGCTCAGTTTACATCTTCACTTGCTGTACTTTGGCCAGAAGGTATAAAACACGAGAATGTTCTTCTGTTTGTGACTTAACAGTTTTATTCCCTCATAAATAATAGTATCCTAAATATTAATAGAAACGTTTACTTCCTTGCACATGACTTCACAATACATTTGTACCACGGAACAACAAAGTTGCTGTATTAACAACCCTTTAAATTTCCCGAATGTAGTTACTTGGTATCAAGCTAAAATGAATTCACCAAATGAACTCATTTGCTTTGATGTATTTTAAATACTTCCCTTGAAAAATACACATCCGTAAATGATCGGTATTAACAGAGACGGAGATACTGTGCACACTGGATGGAACACAATGACTATTAACACCAAACATAAAAATTGGGAGTTAAAATTGATCAGGTTGTCACAACCCCAGAAGCCATCCTTTTGCCCATTATGTCCAAAACTGATATTAATGTTGAACTATTCCAAATGTTTATAAATAAAGGGGTAAATTCAGTAAAATGACAAATATTGTTGTACTTTCCAGATTTGTCAGTGATTTCCCAAAGTATACTTCTGTCTCTATTGTTTGTCATTTTACTTTTTATATTAGAAATTGAACATGTGCTTGATATAATGCTTTCTCATTGTATGAGGCCAGCCATCTCAGTCTAACTTATAATGGCTCTGAAAATTGAGTTGAAGGCTTTTTCAGTTTAGCAAATCTCAGTATATATTTACCTTCTCAAAACTAATGAAGGCTTTGGACTTTCAAGATGCAGCAGGTAAACAGGCCCTTCGGCCCAATGAGTACAGGCCAACCAGCGATCACCCCCGGACACTATCCTGCACACTAGGGACAATTTACAAGTTTTACCCAAGCCATTTAACCTGCAAACCTGTACGCATTTGGAGTGTTGGAGGAATCAGTAGCACCCGGAGAAAACCCACGTGGTCACGGGGAGAACGTACAAACTCGGTACAGGCAGCACCAGTGGTCAGGATCGAACCCGGGTGTCTGGTGTTGTAAAGCAACAACTCTACCACTGTGCCACTGTGCTGCTCCCCCCCCCCCCCCCCCATTTCAAACAGAAAAATATTTTATTCAACCTTGGCAAAGCTTAAAATTAATAACAGTGTAAAATGTCGAGTGAACTCAAGCATTAAATTTCCACAGATATTTAAAATCAAAGTTTAAATTGAAAGTGTCAGACTGAGCACATACCATAAGCTTTTGGCCAGCTGTGGTCTGGTTTGTCCATCCTTGATCCTGTCCTCGTCTCTGAAGATCCCCCATGTTCCTCCTCCAGCTCCTGCAGTTCTGAGATCAAATCTGGATCAGAGCAGCCAAGAAAGAACCAGTCATCCTCAATCAGTTTTGTGTCACAGGAAGACACGTCATTCAGAAAGACAGCATGAGCACAGACACAATATGGACTGATTGGACCCTGGTGACCATCGCTACCTTGTGGCTTCCCCAAGTTAAGGTGTAGTTTCTGACTGGGCTAAAACACCTTGCAGCTGGCTGGCTGGCTTTAAATTTTAAAAGCTTGCAGTAACAAAGCTACATTTACATCACTGGTATTCCAGAGACAACTAATACCAATACTGATTGATGTATTGATGTTATTTCAGTTTTTTATCAGGAGAGGCCGATTTGTCATTTAACCTGCAAATCCATTAATAAACTGAGTGACACCTGTGTCGTGGCCATTTGGACAAAAAGGTAAGTGTTCTACCTTTGCAATTACCAATGTAAATATCGGGGCAAAAATAAATCCTTTCGCATTGAAAAGTTATAAGGAAGTTTGGATCATTTTACTTACATCAGGTAATGGATGGAATAAACTATGGGTTAAAACAGTGTTCCCTTTCATTACTAAATAGTCCAAAGAGTTGTACAGCACAGAAACATGCTCTTTTCCATCCAATGTGTCTGTGCCGACTATCATGCCATCTATATTAACCCCACTTGCCTGTGTTAAATAAACCTCCTAGTCTTTCAGTGAAACTTGCGTATTCATCAAAACTCACTCTAAAGTATGTAATTGGAAATTTAACTGCATGTATAATGCAGAGCTAAATGTTATAAAATGATTAGATTACTGAATTAACTAAAGAATTCAATGATAGTATATTTTAGTTGGGGTGACAAAAGCATATGGCATGTTTGCCCTCCTCCCATCAGGGAGGCGGTACAGGAGCCTCAGGTCACGTACTAGTAGGATGAGGAACAGCTTCTACAACAACACTATCACATTGCTGAACTCGGAGTCCCGCCGATAGATTTCTCCAGTCTCTCCGTCCACATTGTTTGCTTATTCTGTATTTTTTATTTCTATATTGCACTATTACTGACGCTAAACTGCATTTCGTTGTACCCATACTTGTATCTGTGCAATGACAATAAAGTTGAATAGAATTGAATTGAATTGAATTGCCGTCGTAGGTGTGGGTATAGAATATAATAGTTGGGATGTTTTATTGCAGCTTTACAAAACACGAGTTAGGCCACACTTGAAGGGTTGTGTGCCATGTACTTGCACAAGGTAGAACAAGTAATTAGAAAAACACAAAGAAGGGTACTGTCTACTGTGAGGGAAATTGATTACAAAGGCACGCAGATTACGTTTTACTTTCTGCGGATATTCGCGACACTTCCCCTGAAAGATCTTTTACAGGAAAGGTCTCAGAATATAGAGATGTTAAGAATACCAAGTTGTTCAGGTTAAGTTTGCTCAACTAATAGCTGAAATGGGATAGGCCGTGCTGTCTTCTCACTGTTACCATCGGACAGGAGACACAGAAGTAAAACATCCCGCACTCCCAGTTCATAAAAAGCTACTGTCCCATCAGGCTCTTGAACTGACTCAATGCTACCACAACAACGGAACATTACAGACCATCTCTTGGCAACCATGGATTGTTTCATTTTCTGAATTACATTTATCGACGATGTCATATGACAATTACCTGAATGGTGCAGGAGCAGGTCATTTGGCCCTTTGAGCCTGCACCACCATTCACTGTGATCATGGTTGATCATCCACAATCAGTATCCCCTTCCTGCCTTCTCCCCATAGAATAGAATATAGATTATTGGAGGTGTTTCAGTTTGTTCCTGCATCTAAATAATTTATCATATCAAATTCCTTTAGTCCACTGGAAGTAGATCACCAAACTTCAGAGATGTCCTGCTTCTATCGCCATAATCTCCAAGCACTATGTCATTAATCCTAACATTGATTTCTTTCAATTCCTACCATCCACACATATAGAAAGCTAATTGTGCCCTCCATTGTGGAGAACTGAACAGCATTTATGCTGCAATTTATTTGTTCCCAACCAGGGTTTCTAACCAAGAGACTTATTTTTGATTTCATTACATTTCATCAGAACTGGAAGAAGCTATAAAACAAGCTTATATTTCTCACTTTTTCCCAGTTCTCATGAAAAGTTGTTGACCTGAGATGTGAACTATGTTCCTCTCGCCACAAATGAGTGAGTGAAGCTGCGGCTTTGGGTTGGTTGGTTTGTCTGTGCGTCTGTCCCGCTCCAACCCCACCGGCCGTCATCAGCTGCTGTGATGTTTCCCCTCCCCCCTACACGTGGTGTCGGAACCTCGGGGGCGGCGCCATGGCGATGGGCGGGGACGGCGGCTCTGATTGGCGGACAGCGCTGTCTGTCTGTCTGTCCGAGGGGCGGGGCGACGGCTCGACCTATAGGTCGCGGTGATCAGCGGCGGTGGGCGGGGCCGTGGGTCTGATCACGTGAGGCGGGTCGGTGACGTCATCTTTTCACGTGAGGCGGGGCAGCCGTGGCCGACGGGAGGAGCAGCGGGAGCTCAGGTGGGAGGTCGCGGTGCAGCGTCTCTGGTCCTCCAGCCATAGCGCCTACTGGCGCCTGGAGACCGTGGTGCAGCGGCTCTGGTCCTCCAATAGTAGCGCCCCCTCGCGCCGGCGGTAGCGGTGCAGACGCTCTGGTCCTCCTGGTGTAGCGCAACCTGGCGGCGGAAGACCGCGGTGCAGCTCGTCTGGTCCTCTAATAGTAGCGCCACCTGGCGTCGGGAGATCGTGGTGCAGCTCCTCTGGACCTCCAATCGTAGCGGCCCCTGGCGGCGGGAGACCGCGGTGCAGTTGCTCTGGTCCTCCTATAGTAGCGCCACCTGGCGGCGGGAGACCGCGGTGCAAGGATCCAAGGATGGAGTTAGGGAAAGCGAATACTGGGAATAAATTTAATAAAGACACCAGAATTAACGGGGCAGAAGCTGAGGAAGGGGTAGGAAATAATGGCCAAGTTAAATCGGAATCAATGTGAAAGGTGAGAGGAATAACGAATGCACGAATTATATGGAATAAAGTGGACGAGCTTGAGGCTCAGTTAGAGATTGACAAATATGATGTGGGAATTACAGAGACATGGCTGCAAGAGGGCCAGGGCTGTGAACTGAATATTCAGTAGTTAAACATCCTATCATAAAGACAGACAGGTGGGCAGAGGGGGTGGGGTTGCTCTGTTGGTGAGGAATGAAATTCAGTCCCTTACGAGGGGTGACATCGAAACAGGAGAACTGGAGTCAGTATGGATAGAACTAAGGGATTGTAAGAGTAAAATGACCCTAATGGGACATCTACAGGCCCCCAAACAGTAGCCTGGATACAGGGTGCAAGCTGAATCAAGATTTAAAATTGGCATGTAGCAAAAGTAATGCTGTACATAACGAAGTACAGCAGGGTACTTAAGGAAGTGGCTAGAAATTGTGGATGCATAGGTGATAATTTTCCAATGTTCTACAGACTCAGGATCAGTTCCTGTGGATTTTAAGGTAGCTAATGTTATCCCACATTTTAAGAAAGGCGGGAGAGAGAAAACAGGGAATTATAGACCAGTTAGCATGACATCAGTGGTGGGGAAGATGCTGGAGTCAATTATAAAAGATGAGATAGCCGAACATTTGGATAGCAGTAACAGGATCGGTCCGAGTCAGCATGGATTTACGAAGGGGAAATCATGCTTGACTAATCTTCTGGAATGTTTTGAAGTTGTAACTAGGAAAATCGACAAGGGAGAGCCAGTGGATGTAGTGTACCTGGACTTTCAGAAAGCATTTGATAAGGTCGCACATAGGAGATTAGTGGGCAAAATTAGGGCACATGGTATTGAGGGTAGAGTGCTGACATGGAGTGGTTGGCAGACAGGAAACAAAGATTAAGGATTAATGGGTCCTTTTCAGAATGGCAGGCAGTGACCAGTGGGGTATCGTAAGGCTCGGTGCTGGGACCGCACCAATTTACAATATACATCAATGATTTGGATGAAGGGATTCAAAGTAACTGGGTGGCAATGTGAACTGTGAGGAGGATGCTATGAAAATGCAGGGTGACCTGGACAGATTGGGGGAGTGGGCAGCTGCATGGCAGATGAAGTTTAATGTGGATATATGTGACGTTATCCACTTTGGTACCAAAAACAGGAAGGCAGATTTCCACTATAAACCTACTGACTGCCATGGCTATCTGCACTACACTTCTTCCCACCCTGCTTCCTGTAAGGACTCCATCCCCTACTCCCAATTCCTTCGTCTACGCCGCATCTGCTCCCAGGATGAGGCGTTCCACACCAAGGGCATTTGAAATGTCCTCATTCTTCAGGGAACGGGGGTTTCCCTCCTCCACCATAGATGAGGCACGCACCAGGGTCTCTTCCATACCCTGCAACACTGCTCTCTCTACCCATCCCTCCACTTGCAACAAAGGCAGAGTCCCCCTAGTCCTCACATTTCACCCCACTAGCCGTCACATACAACAAGTAATCCTCCGTCAGTTTCGCCACCTCCAACATGACCCCACCACTCGCCACATCTTCCCATCTCCCCCCATGTCTGCCTTCCGCAAAGACCGCTCCCTCCATAACTCCCTTGTCAATTCTTCCCTTCCCTCCCGTACCACCCCCTCCCCGGGCACTTTCCCTTGCAACCGCAAGAGATGCAACACTTGTCCCTTTACCTCCCCCCTCGACTCCATCCAAGGACCCAAGCAGTCGTTCCAGGTGCGACAGAGGTTCACCTGCACCTCCTCCAACCTCATCTATTGCATCCGCTGCTCTAGGTGTCAGCAGATCTATATCGGTGAGACCAAGCGATGGTTGGGTGAGCGTTTCGCCGAACACCTCCGCTCGGTCCGCAATAACCAACCTGACCTCCCGGTGGCTCAGCCCTTCAACTCCCCCTCCCACTCCATATCCGTCCTCTCTGTCCTGGGTTTCCTCCATGGCCAGAGCGAGCAACACCAGAAATTGGAGGAACAGCACCTCATATTCTGCTTGGGTAGTCTGCATCCTGGGGGCATGAACATTGGATTCTCCCAATTTTGTTAGTCCTTGTTGTCTCCTCCGTTTCCTCAGCCCTTCTGCTGTCTCCTCCCATCCCCCAGCCTTCAGGCTCCTCCTCCTTTTTCCTTTCTTCCCCCCACCCCCATCAGTCTGAAGAAGGGTTTCGGCCTGAAACGTTGCCTATTTCCTTCGCTCCATAAATGCTGCTGCACCCGCTGAGTTTCTCCAGCTTTTTTGTGTACCTTTGATTTTCCAGCATCTGCAGTTCCTTCTTGAACATACTACCTAAATGGCGTCAAGTTGGGAAAAGGGGAAGTGCAACGGTATCTGGTGGTCTTTGTACATCAGTCTATGAAAGTAAGCATGCAGGTACAGCAGGCGGTAAAGAAAGCAAATGGCATGTTGTCCTTTATAACAAGAGGAATCGAATATAGGAGCAAAGAGATACATCTGCAGTTGTACAGAGCCCAAGTGAGACCACACCTGGAGTATTGTGTGCAATTTTGGTCCCTTAATTTGAGGAAGAACATTCTTGCTATTGAGGGAATGTAGCGTAGGTTTACAAGGTTATTTCCCGGAATGGCGGGACTGTCATATGCTGAGAGAATGGAGCAGCTGGGCTTGCACACTCTGGAGTTCAGAAGGGGATCTCATTGAAACATATAATATTGTTTAGGGCTTGGACACGCTAGAGGCACGAAACATGTTCCCGATGTTCATGATCGCGGTGCAGCGGCTCTGGTCCTCCAACAGTAGCACCTCCTGGCGGCAGGAGACCACGGTGCAAGGATACAAGGATGGAGTTAAAGGGAAAGCGAATACAGGAAAAGTTAATAAAGACACCAGAATTAACGGGGCAGAAAGCTGAGGAAGGGGTAGGAAAGTATCGCCAAGTGAAATTGGAATCAATGTGAAGCTCAGAAGGGGATCTCATTGAAACATATAAGATTGTTTAGGGCTTGGACACGCTAGAGGCAGGAAACATGTTCCCGATGTTGGGGGAGTCCAGAACCAGGGGCCACCGTTTGTGAATAAGGAATAAGCCATTTAGAACGGAGACGAGGAAACACCTTTTCTCACTGAGATTGGTGAATCTGTGGAATTCTCTGCTTCAGAGGGTGGTGGAGGCAGGTTCTCTGTATGCTTTCAAGAGAGAGCTAGATAGGGCTCTTAAAAATAGCGGAGTCAGATGATATGGGGAGAAGGCAGGAACGGGGTACTGATTGGGGATGATCAGCCAAGATCACATTGAATGGCGGTGCTAGCTCGAAGGGCCGAATGGCTTACTCCTGCACCTATTGTCTATTGGCGTGGTTGTTACAGGAGATTTCAACATGCAGGTAGACTGGGAAAATCAGGTTGGTACTAGACCCCAAGAAAGCGAGTTTGTGGAGTGCCTCCGTGATGGATTCTTCGAGCTGCGTGTATTGGAGCTTACCAGGGAGAACGCAATTCTGGATTTAGTGTTGTGTAATGAACCGGATTTGATAAGGGAACTCGAGGTAAAGGAGCCATTAGGAGGTTGTGACCATAAGATGGTCAAGTTTAATTTACAATTGGAGAGGGAGAAGGGTAAATCGGAGGTGTCAGTATTACAGTTGAGCAAAGGGGATTATGGAGCCATGAGGGAGGAGCTGACCAAAGTTGACTGGAAAGATACACTAGCAGGGATGGCAGTGGAACAACAATGGCAGGATTTTCTGGGAATAATACAGAAGGTGTAGGATCAGTTCATTCCAAAGGCTGCCTGCTATCGTTTTGATGGATTCCAAGGGGCGGGTAGGATGACCTCAGACTTACTCTCGTTTAGTTGGAGGAAGTTCTGGGCAATCCAAAACATTATATCCTTGAGGCAGTGGCTAAAGCTGAGAAGATTTGATTGTTTGTTGGGCTTCAGGGGGAGATAGAGTTGTATATCGTCTGCATAGCAGTGGAAGGAAATGCAGTGCCTTTGAATGACTTGGCCTAAGGCGAGCATATATAGGGAGAAGATAATGGAGCCAAGGATGGAAACTTATGGAACCCCACAGCTGAGGCTAGCTGGGGAGGAGAAAGAGTTACCTATGTTAGTAGAGAAACTCCTACCTTTGAGATAGGAGACGAACCAGCTCAGGGCAGTGCCATCAATACCAACCCCGTACCGGAGACGGTCAATTAGGATGGTATGGTTGACTGTGTCGAATGCAGCCCTGAGGTCGAGAAGGAACAGGATTGCACAGTCGCCAGAGTCAATGGTGAGAAGTAGGTCGTTATGTAATCATTGGTGATCATTTTCCAATGTTCTATAGATTCAGGATCAGTTCTTGTGGATTGGAGGGTAGCTAATGTTATCCCACTTTTTAAGAAAGGAAGGGGAGAGAAAACAGGTAATTATAGACCAGTTAGCCTGACATCGGTGATGGGGAAGATGCTGGAGTCAATTATAAAAGATGAAATAGCGGCACATTTGGATAGCAGCAACAGGATGGATTTACGAAGGGGAAATTATGCTTGATTAATCTTCTGGAATTTTTTGAGGATGTAACTAGGAAAATGGACAAGGGGGAGCCAGTGGATGTAGTGTACCTGAACTTTCAGAAAGCCTTTGATAAGGTCCCACATAGGAGATTAGTGGGCAAAATTAGAGCACTCCAGCACTGAAAGTAAGCATGCAGGTAGATCAGGCAGTGAAGAAAGCAAATGGCATGTTGGCCTTCAAAGCGAGAGGAGTTGAGTTTAGGAGCAAGGAGGTCCTACTGCTGTTGTACAGGGCCCTAGTGAGACCACATCTGGAGTATTGTGTGCAGTTTAGCTTTACCAAGTCAATTCCCGGGAAGGCGGGACTGGCATATGATGAAAGAATGGGTTGTCTGGGCTTGTATTCACTGGAATTTAGAAGGATGAGAGGGAATCTTATAGAAACGTATACAATCATTGACAGGTTAGATGCAGGAAAAGTGTTCCCGATGTTGGGGGAGTCCAGACCAGGCGTCACAGTTTAAGAATAAGGGGGAGACCATTTAGGATTGAGATAAGGAAAAACGTTTTCACCCAGTGAGTTGTGAATCTGTGGAATTCTCTTCCACAGAAGCCAGTGGAGGACAATTGACTGGATGTTTTCAAGAGAGAGATTTAGCTCTTAGGGCTAATGGTATCAAGGGATATGGGCGAAAGCTGCCAGAGGAGGTAGTTGAGGCTGGGACTATCCCAAAGTTTAAGAAACAGTTACACAGGTACACGGATAGGGCACGTTTGGAGGGATATGGACCAAATGCAGGCAGGTGGAACTAGCGTATCCAGGACATATTGGTCGGTGGACAAGATGGGCCGAAGGGCCTATTTGCACACTGTATCACTCTATGACTCTAACACGAAGTGCTGCAGTAACTCAGTAGGTCAGGCAGCATCTTTGGTGAATATGGATAGGTGACATTTCACAGAGTGCTGGAGTAACTCAGCAGGTCAGGCAACATCTGTGGGGAACATTGATAGATGACATTTTGGGTTGGGACCCTTCTTCAGACCGACACTATGTTAACAGATGAGGGGGTGAATGGCAGATGGGTGGAGTACGTGACAGAGGCGAGAGAAAATAAGGAGAGAGGAATGTGTATGTGCAGCTTTAAGGGACATTGGTCAGGTAGCATTTGGAATATTGCATACAGTTCTGGTCACTCCATTACAGGATTGATGTGGAGAATTTGGGGAAGATGCAGAGATGGTTAACCAGAATGGTTTAAAAACAAGGAACTGTAGATGCTGGTTTACAAAAAAAAGGACACAAAATGCTGGAGTAACTCAGCGGGACAGGCAGCATCTCTGGAGAGAAGGAATGGTGAAGTTTTGAGTCGAGACTGAAGAGGGTCTATCCACGCTGTGGTGTGCCAGCAGGCTGGAGGAGTGGGCAAAGTCCTTGCCACAGAGCGGAAAGGTGAAGGGGCGCTGGCTGGTGTTGACTCACTGGTGCTCCAGCAGGTGGTCAAGGTGGGTGAAGCCCTTACCACAGGACGGGCAGAGGAAGGGACTCTCACTGCTGTGGATACGCCAGTGCTGCCACATGCCGGATATGCAGGTGAAACCCTTGCCACACTCAGTGCACACAAAGGGTGTCTCTCCGTTGTGTATCCGCCATGGCACAGTGTTCTCCACACACCGGGATGGGGGAAGGGACAGTTGCCGGTGTGAACCCGCTGGTGGGACAGCAGATAGGTGGAGTGAGTGAGGCCGTTGGCGCACTGGGCGCAGGTGTAGGGACACTCGCAGGTGTGGGTGCGCTGGTACTTCACCAGGCTGGTGGAGAGGGTGAAGCACTTGCCACAGTTGCTGCAGGTGAAGGGCTGCTCCCCGCTGTGCAGACGCCTGTGCACCTTCTGGTGCGTGGACGACTGGAAGCCTTTCCACAGTCGGAGCAGGTGAAGGGCCACTCATCACTGCACACACCGAGCAGATGAGGGGGGGGGGGGGGCTCATCGACACCCTGGCCTCCCTCAATGGCCACTCACGTCTCCGTCTCTCCATCCACAGCAACGGCTCCTAAACCCTGCAGGAGGGTAACACAGAGGGTCAACAAGGTGCCAAACAGGATATTACTTGTGTGTGAAAGGGGGTGAGTGGGGGAGGGGGGGTGGCGGCAAAGCGGTTTACTGATTGGGGATGATCAGCCATCATTACATTGAATGGCAGTGCTGGCTCGAAGGGCCGAATGGCCTACTCCTGCACCCATTGTCTATTGACCCCCCACTCCACTCCCTCCCCCCCCACCCCTCCCTCACCCCTCACCCACTCCCCCCCCCCCCCCCCCCCCCCCGCTCCTCTTCAAGCACTAATTCGATCGTATGTCAGATGATGGAGCTCACTGTTGGCTTCTGTCATCGTCCAACATGTTGACCGAATTGTTGCCCGATGCGTCACAGAGTGCATCGTGTTGTCACTTCCAGGGATCGCCATGACGAGGCTGCTGTTATGATCCACTAACACTAGTAATGTTCACACGTTAGTGATGTCCTGTTTGCCAGCTTGTTGACCCTCTGTGTTCCCCTCCTGCAGGGTTTAGGAACCGTTGGTGTGGACGGAGAGACGGGGATGTGAGCGGCCATTGAGGGCGGCCAGGGTGTCGGTGAGCCCCCCCCCCCCCATCTGCTCGGTGTGCGGGCTGAGCTTCGAAGGGCAGAGCTGCGATGGAGGACCACATGATGGGGCACAACAAGGAGAAGCGTTATGCGTGCGACGTGTGTGGCAAGGCCTGGCAGAAGCCGAGCCAGCTGGAGACCCACCGGCGGGTTCACACGGGAGAACGCCCCTTCGACTGCTCCGGCTGCAGCAAGTGTTTCATGACGGCGAAGGACCTGAAGGCCCACCAACAGGTGCACACGGGCGAGAAGCCCTATGGCTGCTCCACCTGCGGCAAGAGCTTTGCCCAGTCGGCGGGGCTGCGGGATCACCGGCGGGTGCACAGCAGTGAGCGGCCCTTCACCTGCTCTGACTGCGGCAAAGGCTTCAAGTCGTCCAAGGGACTGAAGATGCACAGGCGCATGCATACCGGGGAGCGCCCCTACACCTGCAGCGACTGTGGCAAGAGCTTCACACGCTCCAATGACCTGCTGGAACACCAGCGCACCCACCCCGGCGAGCGCCCCAACACCTGTGCTCAGTGCGGCAAGGGCTTCACCCAGTGCAGCCACCTGCAGGAGCACCAGCATACCCACACCGGCGAGCACCCCTTCACCTGCGCCCAGTGGCGACTGCTTCACCCGCTCCTCCAGCCTGCTAAGGCACCAGCGCACCCACTTCGGGGAGCGGCCCTACATCTGTGCCCAGTATGGCGACTGCTTCACCCGCTCCAGCCACCTGCTGAGGCACCAGAACACTCACACCGACAAGAGGCCCTTTGGCTGCTCCAACTGCTGCAAAGGCTTCAAGTCATCCAAGGACCTGAAGATGCACAGGAGTCTGCATACCGGGGAGCGGCCCTTCACCTGCAACGACTGCGGCAAGGGCTTCATCAGCTCCACCAGGCTACTGTTCCACCAGCAGGTGCATGCCGGCAACCGTCCCGTCCCCAGCCCGGTGTGTGGAGAACGCTTTACCACGGCCTCCCACGCCCTGTCTCACTAGCGCGTGCACACCAGTGGCCAGCCCTACGACTGTCGGTACTGCGGTGAGGCGTTTGACAGCTCGCGGGGGTTGCGGCAGCACCAGCAGACTCACGCCGGCAAGCAGCTGCTCCCACTACGGCAAGTGCTTCAAGAGACCACGGAGGCTGCAGGAGAACCAGCGGATACACACCAGAGAGAGACCCTTTGAGTGCGCTGAGTGTGGCAAGGGTTTCACCCACATGTCCAGCCTGTGGCAGCACTAGTGTGCCCACAGCGGTGAGCGTTCCTTCCCCTGCCCGTCCTGTGGTGAGGGCTTCACCCGCCTTTACCACCTGCTGGAGTACCGGCAAGTACACACAGCACCCCTTCACCTGCCCATTCTGTGGCAAAGACGTTGCCCGCTCCTCCAGCCTGCTGGCACACCGCGACATGGATAGGCGTTGTTTAAGTGGACACAAAATGCTGGAAGAAATGGGTCACGTTTCGGGTTGAGACCCTCTTCAGTCCCGATATGCTGCCTGTCCTGCTGAGTTACTCCAGCATTTTGTAAACCAGCATCTGCAGTTCTTTGTTTTTAAACCATTCTGGTAAACCATCTCTGCACCTTCCCCAAAGCCTCCACATCAGTCCTGTAATGGAGTGACCAGAACTGTATACAATACTCCAAATGCTACCTGACCAATGTCCCTTAAAGCTGCACATATACATTCCTCTCTCCTTATCTCACACCTTTTATCTCCTTATTTTCTCTCGCCTCTGTCACTTACTCCACTCACGTGCCGATCACCATCTCATCTGTAACATCGTGTCAGTCTAAAGAAGGGTCCCGACCCGAAATGTCATCTATCCACGTTCTCCACAGATGCTGCCTGACCCGCTAGGTTACTACAGTACTTCGTGTTCGAGTCATAGTGTGGATACAGGCCCTTTGGCCCAACTGGCCCACACCTACCAACATGGCCCAGATACACTAGTCCCACCTGCCTGCGTTTGATCCATATCCCTCCAAACCTTTACTATCCATGTACCTGTCTAACTGTTTCTTAACCGTTGGGATAGTCTCAGCCTCAACTACCTCCTCTGGCAGCTTGATCCACACACCCACCACCCTCTGTGTGAAAATGTTACTCCTCAGATTCCTGTTAAATCTTTTCCCATTCACCTTGAACCTATGTCCTCTGATCCTCGATTCCCCCACTTTGAGCAAGAGACTCGGTGCATCTAATGTCACAGTCTGCCCTCTCCTCATTCTCATCCACTTCACCTCCCAGTACTTTTCCACCGGTCCCTCCTTCTCCTCACCTGCCTGCCTGCCACTCCCCTCTCATCAGCCCAATTCTCCTCACCTGTTGCACTCAGTTGCCTCTGATCACCAATTAACCCGGTTTATAGACTCTCCTCACCGTTCACACAGTGCCAGATTGTTCTCAACATTCATGCAAGACTCTCCAGCGATTTCACGACTGACTACACGGATTCGAACCTGCCTGCCCCTGACCATTCCGTCCTGTCGTCTTCCCGGATATCACCTCAGCCTTCTGTCCCCGACCACGGCCTTCGTCCCGTACCTCCTGGTTTCTGACTGCCTCTCTACAATACAATACAATAATACAATACAATACAATTTATTTGTCACTTGAACCTCATAGAGGCTCAAGTGAAATGTTGTTTCTGCAGTCATACATACAAGAAAAAAAAAGACCCAAGACACAACACAATTTACACAGACATCCATCACAGCGCATCTCCACCTCGCTGTGATGGAAGGCAAAAAAAAGCGTATCTCTCCCGTGCACAGTCCCTCTCTCACCGATGTCAGAGTCAAAGTCAGAGCCCCCGGCGGGCGATAACAATTGTCACGCGGCCATTAACGCCGCGCCGGGTGATGCAAGGCCGCGCTCCGGGTCTTGTTGTTGGAGCCCCGGGCGGGCGCTGGCAAAGTCCCGCAGCCGTTGAAGCCACGCCGGGCGATGATGTAAGGCCCCGCTCCAGGTCATCCTCGACCCCGCTACTCGGGCGGGAGAAGTCGCCGTTGCGGAAGCCCCGAAAAGCGGTCTCCCAGCAGGGACCCGCGGGCTCCCGGTGTCACTGTCCACCAGACCTGCGGTAAGCCTCCGAATCTCCGAGGGTCGGGTCGCAGCAGCGCGCCACCACCGCTCCTCCCGCTCCGGACTCGGCCAGCTCCATGATGGTGAGTAGGTCCGCAGCTCCGTCTCTCCTGGGCTGTTTGGTGTATCCCTGCAACGGCTCCTCGACTTCCTGCCTGGCTTCGACTCTCCTTTCGTCTGTCCCTCGCTGGTTTGTTTGCATCGTGTGTTGGATCTCCTGGTTACCGGACCTTCCGCTACCCGGACTACATCTCCTGCCTGCCCCTCTTCGGAACCCTCGCTCAATCCTGAGCCTCTGTGTGAGTACGGTGTACCCATTCCTGTGTTACTACTCTGTGTTACAGTATCATAATAAAGTTCATGACCAATTAAACCTGCATGATTCTGTGCTGCTATTGGGTCCAAGCTATACCCGTTACATCTAACTAAATTGTGTTCTATGCAAGATTCCTGCATCTGCAGTTTCTTGTGTCTCCCTCACCTATATCCACCTATCACCTGAATAAGGGTCTCAACCTGAAACATCACCCATTCCTTCCCTCTGGAGATGCTGCCTATCCGGCTGAGTTATTCCAGCATTTCACCCTACACTTGCGCTCGGTCCGCCAATGCCTGCTGGATCTCCCGGTTGCCAACCATTTTAACTCCCTTTCCCACTCCCACACTGATCTTTCTGTCCTGGGCCTCCTCCATTGCCAGAGTGAGGTGACACACAAACATGAGGAAGAGCACCTCGCTGCTTAAAGCCCAATAACATGAACATTGAATTCTCCAAATTAGGGAGGCCCCTCCCTCCCCCCCTCCTCCTAATGAAGCCCTGGAGTCTGTCCCAATCCCATCTCTTTTTTCCAACTTTCTCCCCCGACTCCCATCAGCCCAAAGAAGGATCCAGACCTGACACGTCGCCTGTCCATTCCCCTCCAAAGTGCCGGTAGAACTCAGCAGGTCAGCCTCCATGGTGAGAAACAGATGGAGGTGTTACTAATATAAGCTCTCCTTGGCCCTGTCGAGAATGTGGTTCCATTCTTTGGATGGGATGCAAGGTCCGAGCTGATCATTCATCGACAGCCCCCTTCCCATCCCCTCGTAGCCCATCTCTTCGTCATTCCGCTGTCTTCTTCTCGCTGGTGAAAGGCATCAGGATTAATCCGGAGTCACCGCTTCCCGTCCACCGGCCATTCCCCCTCAACTCCGAATGGTGTGATTTCGCTCTCCGCCCGTGGACGTCCGCAAGACTCTGGCTGCGGTAAACAAGGACTTTGGCTCGTTCACCCGCTGGAGCCAAGTTGTATTCCAATGAAATAAATGTCTTTTCAATGAAATAAATGTCTTTCCGATGAAATAAATGTCTTTCCGATGAAATAAGCTGAGCTGGGATTGAGACTTGGAAGGCTGAGCTGGCCTCCCCACAATAAAGCACAATAAATTATAGGGTGATTTCACCAAAGGTCAAATGAGCGTAGATCCCCCCTCACGTGACCGAAAATTTTAACTGGAGGACATATGTCAGAATATCGCCTTAATTAATAATGCCTTACTTTTGATGAAATTCAGCGAGCAAACGCGATAATTCCCGATATTTTGGATCTTAAAATCACCACGGCAAATGTCAGCTGTTCACTTCCGCTGTTTTCTACCTTCAGTTCCCTCTTGTAATTACCTTACTTTCTATCTTTTTTTTTGCCTGAAAATCTAGGTCGCTGTGCTTCACGGTCACCCCGACTAGCACAGAAAATTTCAGGTCAAAAATCCGCCGTTTTCCATGTTTTTAATGGGTGGGAAAGTGCGTGTTTCCCCATTCACTTACATGTACCGATCTGACATATGTCCTCCAGTTAAAATTTTCGGTCACGTGAGGGGGAATCTACGCTCATTTGACCTTTGGTGAAATCACCCTATATACAAAAGCACAATAAATTACTTCCAAAAACACAATACAAGATCAAGAACGGGTGCTGTGGGCAGAGAGAGAGCGTTTGTGTGTGTGTGTGAGAGAGAGAGAGAGAGAGAGAGAGAGAGAGAGAGAGACTGTGCACCCACACCGGTGAGCGCCCCTTCACCTGCTCCCACTGCAGCAAGCGTTTCAAGAGCGCACGGGGACTGTGGGAGCACCAGCGGATACACACCGAGAGTGACCCTTTGTGTGCACTAATGAACATCTGGAACACAGTTCTCCTGGGTTGCTGCAGGCTGTAGCATCAAATTACTACCCTGTTGAGCCCTGTCAATCCCACAGCACAGAAACACAGAATCTGTGGAATTCATTGCCACAGACGGAGGTGTAGGCCAAGGCACCAGGTATTGTTTAGATTTTAGAGATACTGTGTGGATATAGGCCCTTCGGCTCATTGAGTCCTCGCCGACCAATGATTAAACCGTTCACTAGCTCCATCCTACACACATTAGGGACTGAAGCCATTTAACCTACAAACCTGCACGTCTTTGGAATGCAGGAGGAAACCGGAGTACCCGGAGAAAACCCACGCAGGTCATGGGGAGAACGTACAAATTCCCTACAGACAGCACCCATAGTCAGGATCGAACACGGGTCGAAGGGTTGAGATCCTTCTTCAGAAGTGATAGGTGAATATAGGTGATGGAGACACAAGAAACTGCAGATGCTGGAATCTTGAATACAACACAATTTAGTTAGATGGACAGAATCTCTTGCCCAGAGTGTGGGAATCGAGAACCAGGGTTTTTGGCAATGTGAGGCAGTAACTCTTACCGCTGCACCACCGTGCCACGCCTTTTAAAGCAGAGATTGTCAGGTTCCTGGTTAGTACGGGTGTCAGGGGTTATGGGGAGAAGGCAGGAGAATGGGGTTGAGAGGGAAAGATAGATCAGTCATGATTGAACTGCAGTTCTGACTCGATGGGCCGAATTGCCTAATTATATCATACTTTATTAGCCAAGTATGTTTTGCAACATACAAGGAATTAGATTTGCCATAGTCATACCAATAAAAAGCAACAAGACACACAAAATACATTTTAACATAAACATCCACCCCAGTGACTCCTCCACATTCCTCACTGTGATGGAAGGCAAATAAAAAAGTTCAGACTATTCCCTTCTTTGTTCTCCCGCGGTCGGGACACTTGAACCTTCCTTTGTCGGGGTGATCTTGACTCCCGTGGCCGGTGGTCGGACCCTCTGCGTCGGGGCGATCAAGCTCCCGCATTGGGATCTTAGCTCCCCCGCACCTAGGGTCGGGGCTAGTTGAACCTCCTGTGACTTGGAACTTCCCGACATCCGTCTCTACCCGAGACTGCGAGTTCCTCGGTGTTGAAATCTGCAGGTCGTGGTTGGATCGTCGATCCCAGGCAAGGGATCCCAGGCTCTGATGGTAAGTCCACGGCCCCGCGGCGGGGATCCAAGTCAGTCTCGAGCAAGGCCGCCAGCCTCACGATATTAGGCCGCAGAGCGACCGGAGATACGATCCCGAATAAAATCATATCTCCGGCAAGGTAAGACATTGAAAAAAAGTTTCCCCGGCCCCACTTCCGGTGGGCGGCGCGACCGGTGTCGCAGCGGCCTCTGCAGTCTGTCTGTGTTTTTTTTGTTTTTTTGTCCGGTTGAGGGTTTAGTTTGTAGCTGTTTATCGGGTTTTTTTAAAATGTGTATGTGTGGGGGGTGGGGGGTGGGTGGGGGAAACTTTTAATCTCTTCCCTGCATGGAGACCCGACCTTTTCCCTGTCGGAGCTCCGTTGCCGTTGGGGCCTAGCGCCGTGGGGCGGCCTCCACCGGAACGACCTGGAGGCTCAAGTCACGGAGCCTGTGGAGCTGGGGAGCTGCTGAGGAGCCGCGGAGCCTGTGGAGCCTGCTGTGGAGCTGAGGAGCTGCTGGGGAGCTGCTGTGGAGCCTGCTGTGGAGCTGCTGTGGAGCTGCTGAGGAGCTGCTGTGGAGCTGCTGAGGAGCCTGCCGTGGAGCTGCTGAGGAGCTGCTGCAGACTTACCTACATGGAGCTGGCCGGCTTCGGGGCGTGGAGAGCGGCGGTGGCGCATTGATGCGGCCCGGCTCCGGTGGATGGTGACACCGGGAGCTCGCGGATCCCCGGTGGGAGGCTGCTTTGCGGGGCACCGGCAGCGGCGACTTCTCCCGCCCGAATTGCGGGGTTGAGAGTGACCTGGAGGGGGGCCCTACAACGCCCGGCGCGGCCTTAATTTGCCGCGGACTAGCGCCCGCCGGAGGCTTTGACCTCGACTTCGGGAGGGAAATGGAGTGCAGGGGAGAGACAAGAACTTTGCCTTCCATCACAGTGAGGAGGAGAGCCACTGTGATGGATGTTTATGTGAATAGTGTTGGTGTGTGTTTTGGTTCTTTTATTGTATTGTATGGCTGCAGAAACTACATTTCGTTTGAACCTCATGTGAGGTTCAAATGACAAATAAAGGTATTGTATTGTATTGTATTGTATTGTATCCCCCACATAAAACAAACCAGAGAACATTAGCAAAAACTTGGTAAAACATACTAAAAATAATAACAGAATAGACAAAAAGACAGACAGACCGTTGGCGAGGCTGCCATCGCTGACAGCCCCACTTGGTGGAATTCTGCTGCAGTGACTTATGAACCTGTCCAAACACCTTTTAAAGATTGTGATTGTATCTGCCTCCCTACACCACCTCCAGCAGCTCGTTCCACATGCCCACCATCCTCTGGTTTGTTACGTGCTATCCAGTCAGCGCTAAGACTATACATCTTTACAATTGAGCCATCCACAGTGTACAGATACATATTGGGTATAATGTTTAATGCAAGTTCATGGATAGGTGAGGCTTCGGGTCGGGACCCTTCTTCAGTCGTAGATGTGGAAGGAAACATAGAAAATAGGTGCAGGAGTAGGCCATTCGGCCCTTCGAGCCTGCATCGCCATTCAATATGATCATGGCTGATCATCCAACTCAGTATCCTGTACCTGCCTTCTCTCCATACCCCGATCTCTTTAGCCACAAGGGCCACATCTAACTCCCTCTTAAATATAGCCAATGAACTGGCCTCAACTACCTTCTGTGGCAGAGAATTCCAGAGATTCTCCACTCTCTGTGTGAAAAATGTTTTCCTCATCTCGGTCTTAAAAGATTTCCCCCTTATCCTTAAACTGTAAAGCTGAAAGGGAGGTGAGGGTGAAACAAAGCCTCACTTGCACCTCCTCCAACCTCATCTACTGTATCCATTGATCAAGATGTGAACTCTTATACATCGGTGAGATCAAACGCCCGCCTGAACCAACCTGATCTCCCGTTTCCTGGACAGTTCTTTATTAGAACGGGTGCCAGGATTATGGAGAGAAGGCAGGAGAATGGGGTTAGGAGGGAGAGATAGATCAGTCATGATTGAATGGTGGTGTAGAATTGATGGGACGAATGACCTAAGTCTGTTCCTACTTGTGGGAGTGTCTAGGACTAGAAGTCATAGCCTCAGAATTAAAGGAGGTTCCCTCAGAAATGAGATGAGATGACATTTCTTTAGTCAGAGGGAGGTGAATCTGTGGAATTCTTTGGCACAGACGGCGGTGGAGGCCAAGTCAGTGGATAAGGCAGAGATTTAGGTAGTCTCCGAAATTTATGTTGAGGTCGGAGTCGGAGTCGGGACTTTTTTACTGACTCCGACTCCACAGCCCTGGAAACAGTATCAATGTTGAGAAGGAATAGGCCACGTTTCAGATCGACACCTGGAGGCAGTAACAATCAAAGATCTTAGAGCAGAGCAAGGTTACACAGAAAAGCTGGAGAAACTCAGCGGGTGCAGCAGCATCTATGGAGCGAAGGAAATAGGCAACGTTTCGGGCCGAAACCCTTCTTCAGACTGATCGGGGGTGGGGGTGGGTGGGGACAAGAAAGGGAAAAGGAGGAGTAGCCGGAAGGCTGGAAGGTGGGAGGAGACAGCAGGGGAGCTGAGGAAGGGGAGGAGACAGCAAGGACTAACAGAATTGGGAGAAATCGATGTTCATGCCCCCGGGGTGCAGACTCCCCAAACGGAATATGAGGTGCTGTTCCTCCAATTTCCGGTGCTGCTCGCTGTGGCCATGGAGGAGACCCAGGACAGAGAGGTCGGAGGCGGAGTGGGAGGGGGAGTTGAAGTGCTGAGCCACCGGGAGGTCAGCTTGGTTATTGCGGACCGAGCGGAGGTGTTCGGCGAAACGATCGCCCAACCTCCGCTTGGTCTCACCGATATAGATCTGCTGACATCTAGAGCAGCGGACGCAATAGATGAGGTTGGAAGAGATGCAGGTAAACCTCTGTCGCACCTGGAACGATTGCTTGGGTCCTTGAACGGAGTCGAGGGGGGAGGTAAAGGGACAAGTGTTGCATCTCCTGCGGTTGCAAGGGAAAGTGCCCGGGGAGGGGGTGGACCGAGAGGGAAGGGAAGTATTGACAAGGGAGTTGTGGAGGGAGCGGTCTTTGCGGAAGGCAGATACGGGGGGAGATGGGAAGATGTGGCGAGTAGTGGGGTCACGTTGGAGGTGGCGAAACTGACGGAGGACTATTTTTTGTATGTGACGGCTGGTGGGGTGAAAGGTGAGGACCAGGGGGACTCGGCCCTTGTTGCGAGTGCGGGGATGGGGAGAGAGAGCAGTGTTGCGGGGTATGGAAGAGACCCTGGTGCGAGCCTCATTTATGGTGGAGGAGGGGAACCCCCGTTCCCTGAATAGTGAGGACATTTCAGATGTCCTGGTGTGGAACGCCTCATCAGAGCAGAGCAGAGCAAGATGGGCTACTCCTGAAATACAATGGGCTGACGTGTAGTACACTACGGAGGGGATCCTGGGCATTTTTCCCCGCCCATTTTAGTAACTGGAGCCTACCTGACTCGACCCGACTCGCAGTGTAATCAATGTTGCGGGGCAACAGTTTGTGTGTGTGATATAGGGTTAGATTCATAATTCTTGTCAAGAATAAAATTTGACTCTGGTAATTGTCTTTTTTAATCATTTCTTTTTAAATGGCTCACAAGCAGTGTTCGAGTTGATTTTGTAGTAACCGGAACCGACCTGACTCGCAGGGTAATTGACATTGCGGGGGAAGTTTTTGTGTGTGACATAGGGTTAGATTCATAATTCTGTTAGTTCATAATTCTGTTAATTCTTGTTAAAGAATAAAATGTTTATAAACACACATACATGAATGTGATATAAATGTATATAATCATATAACACACCCAATTATATTTCTTCTGATCCAATGATGAACTTTATTTCAGACTAGACAAGGGACATTAAATAAGAAACATTGTAAACCTCCCCGCAACTTCACACACTAGGCCTTATCCCCGCCCCCCCCCCCCCCCCCCTCGGAACTCCCTTGCCTGCCCCCACACTACAATGTCTCCCCCCCCTCCTATGCCCCTCCCCCTGCTGCCCCACACTCCCTCTCCCCGCTGCCCCGGGCCCCACACTCCCTCTCCCCGCTGCCCCGGGCCCCACACACCCTCTCCCGCTGCCCCGGGCCGCGCACTCCTCCCCGCTGCGGCAACAAAGATCCGATCTTTGGCCGGAAGCAAGATGGCGGAACAAGATGGCGGGGACTGGTCGCTAAAATGGGTCCTATAATCACCCATGAATCCGCCCATGAGCGTACTACGCGTTTGCGTGAGAGTAACCCATCTTGCTCCGCTATAAGATCTATGGTCACAATGGAGAGAAGGAATAGGCCACGTTTCGGGTCGACACCTGGAGGCAGTATCAATGCAGAGAAGGAATAGGGGCCATGTCGGGCCGACACCCTTCTTCACACTGGGGGGGTGGGAGGGTGGGAAAAAGAAAGGAAGAGCCGGTTACAGTAGGATGTCGGATGTATTTGCGACATCTCCCTACTGTTTCTAGATCTCACCATCTCCATCGCAGGCAAGACTACTGACCAACATCCACTCTAAAACCCACTGACTCCCGCAGCTATCTTGACGACACTTCTTCCCATCCTGCTTCCTGTAAGGACTACCCCCTACTCCCAATTCCTCCGTCTATGCCACATGTGTGCCCACGATGAGGTGTTCCATACTAGGGCATCGGAGATGTCCTCATTCTTTAGGGAACGGGGTTCCCCTCTTTGACTATAGATGAGGCTCTACCAGGGTCTCCTCTATATCCCACAGCTCCGCTCTTACTCCCTATCCCTACACTCGTAACAAGGACAGGTGTGAACCCAGATTCACAATGTAAACGTGGGCAGAGTCCGTTCACACCATCTGATGGAAGGAGCAGAATTGGGAAATCTGGTGATCTTCAAGAACGGCCAAAGGAGGGACGGCATGAATGTGCAGAATGTGGGAAGTGTTTTACACGGGCACAGACCCTCCACCTACACCAGCGGACCCACACCGGAGAGAGGCCGTGTAAATGTTCACACTGTGGGAAGAGTTTCACATGAGCAGGGACCCTCCACCTAGACCAGCGGACCCACACCGGAGAGAGGCCGTGTAAAAGCACAGTCTGGAAGAAGAGTTTCAGAGTCCAGCTCCCTCCATCGACACCAGAGGACCCACGGGGTCAAGGAAAGAGCATTCACGTTGCGGCCCTGTTTTCACCAATCATTCCTCCACCACACACAAGAAGTACAAGACCGACACCATTGTATGCAGATGCCGAGACGTGTGTCCAGCACTGGCTGAACAACTTCTAATCTCGTGTGTGGACTCAATAAGAAGACCCAGACGGGATAGCGGCTGTAGGAAGAGTTTCACAGACAGCATGAATGTTCACACTGTGGGAAGTGTTTCACACGGGCAGGGACCCTCCACCTAGACCAGCGGACCCACACCAGTGAGAGGCCGTGTAAATGTTCACACTGTGGGAAGAGCTTCACATGCTGAGGGACCCTCCACCTAGACCAGCGGACCCACACCGGAGAGAGGCCGTGTAAATGTTCACACTGTGGGAAGTGTTTCACACGGGCACGGACCCTCCACCTAGACCAGCGGACCCACACCGGAGAGAGGCCGTGTAAATGTTCACACTGTGGGAAGAGCTTCACATACTGAGGTGACCTCCAGAAACACCAGCGGACCCACACGGGTTCTCAGAGTTCATTATAACTCACAAATCTGGTGCACTTGGGAGTTTGGTGCTGGATGGTAGATTTTCTAGGCTATTGCATGTTTTATTATTAGTCCACCTACATAGTTTAGTTTAGTTTAGAGAGCCCATCAAGTCTGCACTGACCAGCG